>PVKA01010167.1:0-65417 GCA_004027165.1 Ctenomys sociabilis | reverse complement strand
TTTTTTTTTTTTTTTTTTTTTTTTTGGGTTGTGAAGAGCTGGGGAATGTTCCATTAGTCAGCAGAACTCTGGTATTTTAATAGCTAGATACTACCAATCTGGAATAATCACTTTTTTGTTTTCTGTAACTAGGGCTATTAAGGTAAGAAACTAATTAAGAGAATATGACATATAATTAAGTTTGCAAATAAAGGTAATTTCATCTATGTTGCCGACAAAATTCTTGGTATCATTGTTAAGTATGTAGAGAAATAATACAGGAAAAGATTTTAAAAAATAATTTTATTAAGAAACAAATAATGAGAGTTTCAAAACTGATTAGTAGGATGGTTTCAATAATTAATACATTGCATATTGTTGTCTTTGTAGTGGTTATTCATAGTACAAGATGTAGACATGATAGCCTGCCCAAATACTATTAGTATAAATCTTTCTTCTCATTGAATTAAGAGAAAGTACCTGTATACATGTCCTAACAGATACAAAATGGTCCTTCATTTGTATCACCTTTGTTTTGTCAGCAATGGGTATTCCACTGCCATTTAAATATTGTAGGTGAATTCAGCAAAATATTCCAATACAGTCCAGTAGTCCATAATATTAGTGGGTTATCCACAGGACTGGCAATGTCAGAAGTTGTTGACTTAAGCCTTTTACAGCTCAGCCTATTAATGTGGCTTTACTTTTTATACTTCATTTTTATACTTTTCTGCTGATGGTTAAGACCAAGATAAAGCAAGACCTATAGAACAAGTTTTTGTATTTGATAATGTCAGGCAAGTCTCTTCAGGATTTATTCTGAAACCCTATACCACAATTTGTAGATCCTTTATCAGTGTCAGAAATGTAGATTAGTCACGGCCATTGCTTGACCAATTTGCTCTTTTTGAAAGCATGAGAGAATGTTTTTTGTCCATGTGACTCTACTTAGGCACACTATACATTATGAATCATATTCCTCTGTGGCCCTGTAATCTCCTTGATCAGAAAATTTGGGACACAATTGAGTTACATAATATTACAGTATAGGTTCTCCTATGTCCTGAGTCTTCACTGACCTGAAAGGCGAGGGGCAAAATGTTGGTTGTCCTTGAAGCCCTTCTTTTGCTCTAATTTTTGGTCTGCAAACTTAGGTTCCAAATCCTCCAGAAGAGAAGCTTATTATTACTTTATAACATATGCAGTTGGGTTTAACTATCTGTCTGAATATCAAACATCTTGGGCATAACATGGAACAGGTATTTTCCATCAAGTGTTGATATGTTAAACTGTAAGTCCCTACAGAATATGAAGAAAAGAATTTAAAAAATAAAAAAACATGAAAAGATTGTTTTACATAACATTAATGATCCTAACAAGGGAAGTAGACATTATCAAAATCCTTATAATAAATACTGGAGAAAAATGTAATGAGGTGGTAATTTTAATGCAAAGATTCACTTTCAGAGCTTTTTGTGAAAATATGAAAAGTGTGCACCTTGTACGCTGATTCACTGGAACTCAAGTGGGCTAGAAACCTGACACAGTGGTTCTTTAACTTGGTCATCACTATGATTCAAGCGTTCCTATTATAAGTTTAAAATATGTGTAACTGTTAATGGGTTTGGAAGAGAAATTCCAAGAAAGTCTTTTAGTGACTGTCTCTGAAGGTACTGCTGACAACAAATCTTTAAAAGCTTGTCTAAGAGACTTTGTACTAGCTCAAAGGGCAGAGAAATGAGGTAGTAGTGTTTCTACTTACAATGACAAACAGGGGAGAAGGTCACTGAGTTCTGAATACCAATGAGAGATAATTTTGTCCAAGTCAGAAAAAAAACCTCTATATAAACGGTAGGAGGAGAAAGCATCTGAGGGAGTTATATAAAAAGCACAGAACTTGCTTTGTGCTGTGAACAAGTTACAAAAGAAAGGGCTATCCTGTCTTGGCAATGGAAATGCCTACTATTACCTCTCTCTCGACAATGCACATATTCAGTTATATCTAAGCAGATGTCTCTGGGACAGAACTCAGCTGATTCTGTTACATGTAGTTTCAAAAAATTATTGCCATTTCTAGTTTCTGTAATCACCTTTAGAAAAATTATTTGAGCTTTTTTTTTTGGGAAACAAAGGAATAAAGTCGCATGCCTCCATTTTGTAAAGATCTGTCTTATGGTTTCCTTTTATGGGAAGAGATTTGCTTCTTATTCAAATAAGAGATAAGGCAGCAGGAAATGTGACCATTGCTGCTTACAATAAGGGATCTTGGTCAAAGCTCTTATGCTATATGAGTAAGAATAAGAAGCTAAGAATATAAAAACAGGGAATATACAGTAGTGTTTAGCTGAGCATACTGAACATGCCTGTAATCCTAGCACTTAGGGATGCTTAGGTAGGGAGGATGCTACAAGTTGGAGGCCTGGGCTACTTAGTGAGTTCAAAGTCAGCTTGAGCTACATAGTGAGACTGCCTCAAAAACTCCAATCCAAGCAAATAAAATGCAGAGAGATGAAGAAAGCAATGTGCAAATCCTACACACTTTCAAACAATAAATACTAAAAGGCAACACACTAAGCTGAAGAACTTAAATCTGAGTTTGTCCTTCATAAAACAGTATGACCTATTCTGGTACAGTTATTTATCTTGAGTCGACTTACTATTTAGTTTATATAAAGAGAACAGGAAAGAATACAAGAAAGTAAAAGCTAAACTACAGTGAAAATTAAAGCTCAACCACAGAAACAAACCTTAGAACAATGGGCATCACAGGTTTTTCTTTTCCCTTCAAAAACTATTTTTCTCTGATTACAATAAATGATTTTATCTTCTGGACAGTTTATTAATTTTTGTTTTCTTTCTTTTAGCACATACAACCAATTTTTTAAATAGCCTTTTCAACCAGGTCTCCCCATATGATCCATGGAACTCAGAAAAAGATTCATGTCATGATTTTTAAAAACATTCCCAAAGAAAATATAAAATTAATAAAATTCTGGATATTTAGTACACACAGAAACAGTGCCTTATGGCACCAGAGTCTAATTTATTCACATAACATCACACTGACTCAAGAGAAAATTTCATTACTCTAATATTCTTACTTTAAAGTAGATTCATATTTATCTAAATTCTATTTATCTGTTAACAGAGCTAATGAGTATTCATTAACTCTCATCTGTTTCTATAGTTCTAGTAACATTTTTACTGATCGGACAGTGAGGTACAGAGCAATCATGAATAATAAAAATGTAAAAATAATAAAATATTAGAATAATAAAATATTAGAAAATTTCTAATTTAAATATTTCAATAAATTACCTTACAGCACGTGGATAACAATCTTTTTCAGTAATTTGTTGCTATTTTATTTGCTAAGTCAATTTAATCACAAAATGTATTTTTTATTTATCTTTTTTCTATTTATAGGGAAGGGTCTGCAGGTTATTCAGGGTCTCACTACTAGATCAGACTTGTAGTGATCCCCCTGTTCACAACCTCGCAAGAGCTAGGATTACTCCTACCACCATGCCCAGTTTCAATTGCCAGCTCAGTGAACCCTGGGGGCAGGGCTGGCACAGCAAGCCTGGGGCTTGAATCCCCCTGGCCCCTGTACCTTCTTGCAGGCGCTTTAATCCACCAAGCTATTTGGCCAGCCCTTACAAAATGTAGTAAACAGGTTAATTCAATGTAATGAATTACTTCATTGATTACAATATCCAAGCATATAGTGCAGGAGTTAGAAAAATTTTTTGGTGAAAGGTTAAGTAGAGTAACTACATAAAACCTTGGATGTTGAGTAATGTGTTCATTGAGTGTTCCAGAAGATGAAAAACATTTCTAAGTAATTTTAATTTAATATATGCAAGTGATGTTTTGCAAAAAGAGTAGTATATGACAGCGAACATCACATGTTCACAACTGAGCCAATGGTCCCTCTTACCCTCTGCAGGATTGTGGGTGATTATCTTCTAACAGTAGAAGACTATGGGGGAGATCTCATTTGTAGACAAGGATGAGAAAAAAGCAGAGGAACCCCTCACTGTAAATGAAATTAAGGAGGAGTATAAAATATGAAACAGTATAAAATTTTGTAGAAAAACACTACCCAAATAAGGTTGTAGTAGTGTGAGTAATTAATCTATTTAACACCAATGCAATGTCACATTTCTTGCAAAATCTTTGAAAAGAGACAAAAGCAAGTATTACTGGTTAGGTTTCTTGTTAAAGTTGCATGAAAATAAAGATTTTATTGAGCCAATAGAAAACAGTGATTCCTTGGACAGGATATTATGTCGGCTTCTAGTACTGTGGACAACCACTAGGAAATAACAAGGTAGAAAGTATTAATTATTGAATCTTTGATGCAATTCAGGTATAAAAAATAAGATATGCAAAGAGCTACACTCTCTTAATTTACTGATAAGAGACATACGGTATAATAATGTCTGTAAGTATAATATCATGTATGCACCTTCTATGATACCAAAACATTATGAAAACAGTTTGCAATGTATTAATTATCAAATCCATCTTGTCAAGGTATCTTAAAACTGTCTCACTGATATTTATACTTCAATAAAATAAAAATTAAAAAAAAGTGATTCCTTAATGATAGCAAAAGGTGTCCTACACAACAACCCTCTTTGCTCTTCTCTCTTACTAACCATGAAGATTTTCAAAGGTAAATGCAGCTTAATTGTTTTTTCTTTATATTTTGCATTTGCTGTATTATTTTTCATTATATTACAATAGTGTAGTAATCACTTTTAAGAGTATTTTTGGATATAGAGTAAATCATTTGAGTTCCCATTATTTCTTATGGGACATGTTTCCAGAATGAAATAATTTGAAAACCAAGATTTTACTGTACTTTGAGTTATTCCAGTCATTTAATTTCAGTTGTAATTATTCAATTTTGCTGCCATAGCCTCAAATCAGATATAATACATAAGGAAACTGGCATGAAAAGACGTGGTTGTGTTTCAATGAAAGCTCATTTCCAAAAACAGGTATGGATAGTAGTTGCTGATCTCTGACTTCAAGTTTAACATTATGTGGAGGCAGGTGTTTATTCCAAAAGAATGAATAGATGAAACTAAAAATAGCAAAAGAAACCACTGAAACTTTGAAGACACATGGAGATTAAATAGTACACTCTTTTTTTGGGGGGTGGGTAAAGGAAGGGGGTTTACCAGGAATCAAACTCATGACACTGTGCTTGCTAGGCAGGAATAACACCCTTGAATTGAGTCACAGAAGAAACCAAGAAAGAAATTAAAAACTTCCTTGAATTAAATAACAATAGAAGCACAACAAACCAAAGTCTAAAGTCTGTGGGACACAGGGAAGCAGTTCTAAGAGTAAAGTTTATAGCTATAAGTATTCATTAAAAAAAAAAACATTAAAAAAATATTTTAAAAAAGAGGAATCCCAAAATAAATAGTGATGCATTTCATGGTTCTGGCAAAACAAGAGCAATCCAAATCTAAAAGTTGCAAGAAGAAAGAAATTATAAAGATTAGAGCAAAAATCAATGACATTGAGACTAAAACAATATGAGGGTTCAATAAATCAAAGAGCTGCCAAAATCCAGAGGATTATAAGAAACTATTTTGAAAACTTAAGAGTCCAATAAATTGGAGAATCTAGAATATATGGATAAATTCTCAGACATATATGAATTAACAAAATTGAACAAAGAACAGATAAAGCCTAGGACACATTTATAAAAAGGTATTAAATAGAGGCAGTAATAAAAATCTTATGAATAAGAAAAAATAGGATCTGATTAATGCTCAATTTTAAGAGAATTTTAGAGCTAGTGAAATCCTTCTAAAACTCTTCCATGAAACTGAAGAAAAATACCAAATATCAATGCCAAAGTGATTCCTTGAAGCTAGCACTACCCCAACATTCAGACAAAATAAAGAAAAATTAAAAAATAAACTATACTCCAATTCCTTTAAAGGACATAAAAGAAAAAAAAAATCACAAGATACTTTCAAATAGAATGCAATAAATAATTAAAAAGATCTTACATTATAAAAAATTTTGTTTTATCTCAGGGATGTAAGGATAGCCCAACATACATAAATCAATTAACACAAGACATAAGCAGAAGGATAAGTCAGGTCATCTGAATAGATGTGGAAAAATCCTTTAAAATTCTGACTTCCATTCATGATAAAACCCTAACACAAATAGGTATAGAATATTCCTATTTGTGATGAAAGCCATTTATAACAAACCAAATGTTAAAAATATGAATTAACAAAATTGAACAAAGAACATATAAAGCCTAGGACACATCCATAAAAAGGTATGAAATAGAGGCAGCAGTACAAATCTTATCTTTTTATTTCTGTCAATTCGGTCTTAATGTTGGGGGTAATGCAAGCTTCAAGGAATCAGTTTGGCAATGATATGTGGTATCTTTTTTTTCAGTTTCATGGAAGAATTTTAGGAGGGTTTCACTAGCTCTAACATACGATGTTGATCAGAACCTAAAATGAGGAATAAACCCAATTTTACCACTCTTGTTTGATATACAGTGGTACCTCAGTTCATGAACTTAATTTGATCCATGATTCTGGAACAGATGGTCATGTTCATGTTTCTGAAGGAAAGATTGCTGTAGCTATCTTTGCTACACCATGTAGAGTTTACAAAAATAAAATTCTGCCAAACTGTTCACAAACAAAAGTTTTTATGAACTAATGTATCAATGCAATACTCAAAACTTGAGCCACACAGCAATCAGTCAAGACAAACAAATAAAAGGGATGTACTGGGTAGCAAATAGGAAAGAAGTAAAACTATCCTTAACTATAGATAACATGAATCTTTACATACAAGATCCAAAATCTCCAACAGCAGACTCATAACTAAATAAACTCAGCAAAGTGTTAGGCTAAAAATTAACATAAAAAAATCAACAAGGTTCCTATAAACCAATATTGAATCCACTCAGAAAAAAAATCACGAAACAACCCCATTGATTTGAAACAAAACAAAACAAAACAAAATCCTAGGAATTAACCAAACCATGGAAGCAAACAATCTCTATAAAGTACTCTGAAAAGATTGAAGAGGGCATTAGAAAGACACCTCAATAGACAAAATCAGTATTGTCAAAAGGGCCACTGTAGTAGTCCCTGACTTACAAACATTCCAGTTGCAAATTTTCAGATATGAATATACTTCGTATTATGAATATATGCAGCTACAAATAAATCATGGAAGTAGTTCATATAGAAATAGTGCCACAGTTGTGCTGCTGTGTGCCTACTGTACAGTGTGATAGCATACAGTAGTGCAGCCATAATCAGAGCCCAGATATTCAGAAACAAAAGCTGTGGTGGTATGAAAGGGACTGTTAAATAGTGCAAAGAAATACACAGTATGTATGTGTCCAAAGTGTGCAAGACTTTGTCAGACTTATCAACAAGTCAAACTTACAAACAAATCCAATTTATGAACATTCTCCCACAATGAGAAAGTTCATAAGTCAGTGATTTAGTGCATTACAAAAATGACACACAGATTTAATGCAATTCCAATAAAAATACCAATCACACACTCCACAGAACTTCAAAAAACAATTCTGAAATATTTAGAAGGAGCAAAGAACCAGAAGAGTGAAAAAAATGAGCAAAAAAATGCAAAGCAGGAGGCATTACAAGCCTGTACTCCAAATTATATCTCAAAGCTGCAGTAATAAAAACATCATGTTACTGGCACAAAAATCTACATGTTGACCAAGGGAATAGAAGTTAGGTTGCATAAATAAATACATGTACCTTCAGCCTCTCTTGACAAAGAGGCTAAAAACATATCCTGGAGAAATAACAGTCATTTTAACAAATGGCCCTTAAAAAACTGGTTATCCATATATAGGTGGATGAACTGAGACCTGTACCTTTCTCTTTGTACTAAGATCAAATTAAAAAAATGGATAAAAAACCTGGATATAAAAACAAATGATGAATCTGTTGGAAGATAAAAAGGGTAAAACTCTTAAACACACAAATAGAGGCAAGGACTTTCTCAACAGTATTCTAACTACACAAGAAATGCCAAAAAAATCAACAAATGGGATTATATCAAATTAAAAAGCATCTACATTCAAATGAAGGGAAACACAAAGAATAGGAAAAAATTGTTTTTGACAGTTACTTCTCAGAGAACTAATATTTAGGATATATAAAGGACTAAAAATAAATCCCTCTCCCCCTGGGGGCAAAAAATAAAAAAATCAGCAACTGAAATGAATTAATACTTCTCAAAGGTATAAATGGTCAATTAGTACATGAAAAGATTTTCAGTATCTTTGGTCAGTAGAGAAATGCAAATTAAAACAATACTGAAATTCCATTTTACACCTCTAAGAATCACTATCATCAAGAACTCAAAACAAAACAAAACAAACAAATTCTGGCAAGATTATGAAGGAAAAAGGAACCCTTCTGAATATTTTTCTAAGCGGTAAAGCTATCATTTCATAGTGATATATGCATACTCATGTTTACAGTACTATAATTCACAATAACTAAATTATGGAATAGAACTCAACAGATTAATGGATAAAGAAAAATGCATTACTATATATATGAGGAATCATAAAAAGAATAAATTTGAGTCATTTGTAGGAAAATGGGTAAGACCATACCAAGTGAAATATACACAAAAGGATAAAAATCACATGATTTCTCTTATATGAGAAATCAAGTAAAAGTAATTTAAAGAGCCAATTAAAAGAGATGGTAGGAAGTTGGGAGGTAGATTTTATGGAGACAGAGGTTCTGAGTGATGGGGGTGAGAGTAGGGAGGAGGAAAGGTAATTAAAAATGATCAACAGGGACCCAGTGAGATGGCTCAGTAGAGTAAGCGCTTCCCTGGCAAGACCAAGGGTTTGAGTTCAATCCCCAGTTCAGAAAAAAAAAAAAAAAAAAAAAAACTAAAACAAAAACAAAAGATCAAGATATGTGTATGTAAAAGTTTCACAAGATTAATCGAACTACTATGTGTCTTAAATATACATCAAGAATAAAATAAAAAAGAAACAGATCTGTGTAGGTACAGATAGTTCCACCACCAAACATTTGTACTATTGAGCAGTACTATGGTTATTTTGTTTTCTGATAAGTACAAAAGACTACAGTTTTATATTTATCTAAATTGTATCCATGTATAAGTGATAATTCTAAAAATGAGCAAAAAGTAGAATAAAGGGACGGGAGAGATGGCTCAGTAGAATAAATGCTTGCTTGGCAAGTCCACCACCACCAAAAAAAAAAAAAAAAAGGAGAATAAATATAATTATTTTCTGATAATTTTGTTGAGTAAAATAGGAATAAGACAGAATGCTTATGGGTAACACATAATTAAATGACAATTTCATTACTTATTTTTTACCAGCTCATTCTTTTTTTTTGGTGGAATGGGGGGGGGGATTGAATTCAGTCCTGAGCTTGCCAGGCAAGTGTTTATTCTACTAAACTATCAGCTCATTCTTATTCAATACTACCAACGAACAGAAATGAATGAAACAAAACCCAAGATATCAAATAGCATGTAGTCACTAACTTCTAAATAAGACTGCAACAAAATTCTCTGAGAGGATTTTTTAAAACCTCTACTTAAAAACCCATTAAAGTAGAATCTCACTTTTTAGGACCCAGGACAAAAATTCAGAAAAGATACTTCATAATTCTGGCACCTCTGGTTAAGAATGACTAGTAAAAGTTTACACTTGAAGAAAGAAAGTTAAACCCAAACATTTTCTAATCTATGATAAGTAATTTGGATCTTATTCTTTGGGTATATGTGGTTCAAAGTCAAACACATTTGAGCTCAAATTCCATTTGTACCACTGCTAGCTGTGTAAATCTGGGAGATGTTTTATACCTGGATTTTTTAATCTGTAAAATGAATATAATATTATGGGCTGGGAATGTAACTTAGTGGTACAACTGCCAGGGAAATGTAAGGGCTGGAGTTTCTGGTGTCTCTCCTCCACCTGAAAGGACATAGTAACAATATTCAACTTAAAGCACCAAAAGAAGACTTTAATACTGCAATGATGGACCAGCATCTGGTTCACATCAAACATATGATAAATTGAACTATGTAATACACATTTTAAAAACTTAATAATATCATCAAGCATGTTAAAATTTAAAAACCTCATCCAAGGTAGAGAATCTCTTCAAAAACTGTTAGGACGTGATGAGGCCAATTCCACATGGTGGTCTCATACTAACCAGCAGAAGAGATGTCCTTTCCCACAGTCCACAGCAGGAGCTCTCAGCAATGGGAAGCTGAGGCTGTCAGAGCCAGATGAATTTGACCCTTGCTTTGTTAGTCTGACTGCTCTTTCACAGCCTGCAGTAGGACACCATTTAATGGCAGGATTATTTTCAACAAAGGCCTGTGGAAAGAGTAATGACAAAGAGTGAAAGAAACTATTGTAATCCTGAACTATAATAGAGTACATCCCTACCATAATTTCAATCCAAACAAAACCAAACAAAAATAAAGTACAGGGGCCAGGGAGATGGCTCAGTGGAATAATAAGTGCTTCCTTGGCAAGTGCAAGGGTCTGCGTTCAATCCCCAGTTCTACAAAAAAAAAAAAAAAAAAAAAAAGTACAAAAGAGTTATCAGTCTCAAAACTACTTAAAATGCTATTACGAAAACTTAAAGAAGTGGGAATTATTTTAGTAAAGAAACAACTGAATTTTTTTCTTTAATTTAAAAATCATTTAAATAAAATGAAAAATGTTATTTTTCATTTTAGTTAATTTTTTAATATTTCAAAGAGTACAAATTAGAATTTTAACATAAAAATGATACAGGATTTCTCTGAACAAAGTAATATTAATTTCACAGTATTTGTTCTAACACAGAATTGCTTCCAACCAGTTATTCATATTACCAAATATATACATGTAAAATTGAAGAAAAGAAGATGTATAAAAAATTAAAAAGGAAAAATATAAACAATTGAAAAAAGGACACGAAACAAATTAAAACATCAACTGCTTCTTTCCATAGAACAGCAAAAATACACAGTACAATCCAAACCATGCTACTGACAAACACAGATGTATCTCTTTCCCCAACTCCTTCCCCTGTCCTTCTCAACTCAGTAACTCTTTCCATTTAAATAAGTTCATTCCCTTTTCTCAGTATCTATTGTACCCTTGAGCTTCCATTTTTCTCTTTTAGGTTCTCACACTAAGGACACAATATGTTTGCACATGTGGGTCTGATTTATTTCACTGAAGAGTATGTTCTCTGGTTACATCCATTTACTGACAAAAGGCTCAAATTTATGTTGTCTTATAGCTAGCTGAATAATACTCCATTGTGTAAAAATACCAATCTTCTTTATCCATTCTTCAGTTGATAGGCATCTGGGTTGTTTCCAGGATTTAGCTATGACAAATTACACTGTTATAAATATGGGAGCACATATATCACTGTGGTATGAGGGCTTCAGTTCTGGAAAAATACCCAGTAGGGGAATAGCTGGCTTGAATGGGACCTCCAATCCTAGCTTTTTAAGGAACCTCTACACTGATTTCCATAGTGGTTGTACCAAAGTGCACTCCCACCAACACTACAGAGGGGTTCCTTTTTCTCCACAGTATCTCCAGCATTTGTTATTGGCTGACTTCTTGACGTTAGCCATTCTTTCTCAGGTGAGAAGGAATCTTAGTGTTATTTTAATTTGTATTTCTTGAATTACCAACAATATTGAACATTTTTCATATATTTACTTGTCATTTGTACTTCTTCCTCTGAGAAATATATATTCATCTCAGATGCCCATTTCTGGACTGAGCTTTTGAATTTGGGAGGCCTGATTTTTAAAAATTCTTTATATGTTCTCTATAGACAGAAAGCCTTTGTCAGAGGAGTAGTCAACTATAAGTAATTTTTTCCCAGTTTGTGGGTTTTCTTTATACTCTGTTGGAGATTTGAAGTGCAGAAACTTTTCACAAAGATGAGATCTCAGTTGTCGATTATTTGAAGTACTTCTAGTGCAGTTTGGTTTTTGTTCATGAGCTCTCTATATATCCCTATGTCTTTTAAGATTTCTACCGACGTAATTCTCTAGAAGATTTTGTGTTTTTATTTTAAATGTTAAAATCTTTGATCCAATTTACTCTAGCTTTGTACATGATAATAGGCATAGGTAGAGTTTCAGCCTTCAGCATGTGGAAAGTAAGTTTTTCCAGTACCATTTATTAGACAGCCTATATTTCTTCCAGGAAGATGTTTGGCACCCTTACGACCCTATGCCAGTGCCATGGTGATTTTATCACGTTCGCTTTATAGTATAATTTCTGGTAAGGGATTGTGGTATCTCCTGCCTTTCCTTTACTTTCCAGGGTTGCTTTTGATATTCTGGATCTCTTCTGGCTCCAATGAATTTGAGAAAAGTTTTCTCTAGCTCTGTCAGGTACACTAATGGTATTTTAATTGGGATAGCATTGAATGTGCACAGCAATTTCGGGAGTATGGCCATTTCAAAATGTTTGTTCTTCCTATTCAGGGGCATGGAATATTTTTCCATGTCCTCAAATCTTCAATCTCTTTTCTCAGAGAACTGTAACTTTCACTGTATAAATATCTTACAATCTTTGTTGAGATTGATTCCTAAGGATTCCTTTTTTTTTTTGTTATAGTGAAAGGTGTGGTTTCCTTAATTTCTCTCAATGTGCTGCTTGTATACAAAAATGCTAGTGATTATTTTGGTATTGACTATATCTTGCTACATTCCTGAATTTGGTGATTAAATCTGAAAGACTCATGGTGGAGTTTTGGGGTCTTCTATGTAGAGTATTATGTCATCTGCAAATAATGATAATTTCACTTCATCTTTTCCAATCCTTATTCCTTTTCTCTTGTCTAATTGCTATGACTATTTCCAGCATTATATTGAATAGGAGTAGAGAAAGCAAACATCCTTGTCCTGTTTCTGATTTTAAAGTGAAGGCTTTCAGTTTTTGCCCATTTAGTATGATGTTGGCTGTTGGTTTCTCACAGATGGCTTCTCATTTATCAGGTTGAGATATAGACCATGTATTCCAATTCTCTTTAGGGTTTTTATCATGAATGAGGGTTGGACTTTGTGAAAAACTTTTTCTGCATCTATACAGATAATTATGTGGCTTTTGTTCTTGGTTCTACCGATGTGGTATATTACTACACTTATGGATTTGCACATATTGAACCATCCCTGCATTCCTGAAATGAATCCCCTGTTGGTCAGGATGGATAATCATTTTTTTAAAAAACAGTTCCTGCCTCAGGTTTATTTGTACAAAGAGCTCATGAGGACACCAACCCTCCATAGATGGCAGCCCTGGGGTCACCCGAGTCCTTCTGTCTTCACATGAGCAGATACAGGCTTTTCCTGTGTAGCCTTCCTGGGGGCCTGGGCATCTTTGTGAGCCTGGGGTGGAGCAGAAGCAGGAGGCTGTGTCTTTGGCCAGCAAGGCCTGCAACACTTGGCAATGCGGGCATGGATACACTTCCTAAGCTTGCGGTGGGCAATATTGGAAAGTTGAGCGAGCCTGCAGTTTACTCCCTTTGGGATGATCTTGGGCTTGACAAGGGCCTTTACAGTCTTGGCATGTGCACTCATGGTCTTGGCATTGTTTGCCTGCATCTTCTTGAAGCCTTTCTTATTGTGATTCTTGGAAAAATGCATGTTTCTAAGGAACTTGGCATCTAACCCCTTCAGATTCTCATCTTTGTGACCAAGGTTTCTTGATGCCATTTCTGGGACTGGCTGTGTGTGGTGTGGCTCTTGGACTTGGAGCTAAATGCACTGTACACCATGGCTGCCCACAGCCTGGAACTGGAAATGATGGAAAAATCTTCTTGATAATTCGCTGCCATTTTATTTGCTTGTATTTTATTGAGGATTTTTGCATTGATACTCATTAGATTGGCTTGTAGTTCTCTTTTTTTAATTGGATCTTTTTTCAGTTTCAGAATCAGAGTACTTGCCTCAAGGAATGAGGAGAACTGCTTCCCTTTCAATTTTACTGAAGAGTTTTAGAAAAGTTGGCATTAAATCCTCTCTGAATTTCTTGTTGAATTCTGCTGTGAATATATTAGGACACGGGCTTTTCTTTGTTTTAGGTTTTTAATTACATTTTTAATTTTGTTTCTCTTTGTGGGGTTATTTAAAGTTTATATTTCTTTTCAGCTTTGGTATTTCATATGTATCTAGGAAATTGTCCATTTCCTCTGTTTCCCACTTTTTGAGAGTAAAGATTTTGGAAGTAGGTATTGATGAGCTGAATTTCTCTACGGTCTGTAGTGATTTCACCCTTTTCATTCTTTATTGCATGAATTTGTGTGTTTTCTTTCTTTTGATTGGGATTGGCTATTGTCAATTTTATTTGTTCATTCAAACAACTTTGATTCATTTATTCTTTGTATTGTCTTCTTAGTCACTGATGCAGTAATTTTTGCTCTAATCTTTATAACTTCCTGTGTTCTTTGGGCTTTGGTCTTTACTTGTTCTTTTTCTAGAAGCTTGAGGTGCAGTACAAGATTATTTATTTGGGCTTGTTCTATTTTCCTAATGTGCGAATTTACTTCTATAAATTTTCCTCTTAGGATGGCTTTTATTGTATCCCACAGGTTTCAGTAAGTTGTGTCTGCATTTTCATTTGATTGTTAATATTTAACTTCTTTAATTTCATCTGTGACCCACTGGTTGTTTAGAAGGTTGTTATTTAATTTCCATGTGTTCATGGTGTTTTGTAGTTTCTTTTGTCAACAATTTTCAGTTTTATAGCACTGTGATCAGATAGTATGCATGGGATAAGTTCAGTTGCTTGAAGTGACTGCCTTGCCCATTATACCCTTTCTGACCACACCATTCCTAAATGGTGTCAGTACACCAAGGATTGAGATTTCTTAAACCATGAGCCCAGAAAACCTCATTTAAATTGCAAGTGTTACGTACTTTGCCCAAACAATGGAAAGTTGACTGATATATCAATCACTTTATATTTTCAAAAATAAAAACAAATATGTTATACAAGCTTAGTAAAATTAAAATTTTGGCTATCAAATTTTAGTTACATACCTTAATATCAAATTGTAGGTATCGTTTGTCCATCTCCTTAGAAACTACACTTTCTATGATATCCACAGGCACAAGTTGAAAGCATTCATATGCAGGGCAGAAAATGTTGTGAGCTTCACCTTCTTGAATTTTCAGATTTAAAAACCTATTGAAATTATCAATTGATAGAAAAAAAGGCATGGTGTAAGTTACTGTACATCCTAAGAGTTTTTTAAAATTTCAATTTTCTGTTAAGAATTCAATTACAAGAATACCAACAAACACTAGGATGTACAGCTCAGTGGTGAAGTTGTATGCTTAGCATGCACCAGGCCTTAGATTTCTAGAATGCATGTGTACACACATACATGCAAACACACAAACACAGCCAATAAATTATAGGATATTGAAGACAACAGTACCCTCTCAGCCATTCATTTTCTGTATATACATGTATTTATGTATATACACATGAATATACATAGTCTATTTTATATTTGTTTTGCTTCATCTTTAAAGTCTGAAAGTGTTTAATTTTATTTAATAGTAAAATTACTCCAAAATTAGTGGTTTAGATCATCATAATCAGTTTGTAATACTGTACATATTTAAATAAGAGGCTCTGGTAGTTTTCTCTTTGTATCTTATATTTATGAATATTATAATAGGTTCTATGACTAGGTACACTATCGAGGTAGTAAAGACATAAAATGTCAGGAATCTAACCCAAGGCAAATTAAGTCACTAAGAACAAAATTTTTCTAGCTGGGTTTGGTGGCCCATGCCTATAATCCTGGCTTCCTAGAAACTAAGGCAGGAGGACTTAAAAGTTCAACCTGAGCCTGGTCAACTTAAGAGACTTATCAAGATCCTGTCCTAAAAGGGGATAGGGGACACAGCTCAGTGTGAAAGTCATGGGTGTAGTTCCCAGCATGTCAAAACAAAACAAAAATTCAAATACTTCATACACAGAATTGCGAGTTAGAAAATTCTAGATCTTTAGCTTAACAATACTAAACTATTCTGAGCTTTGGTTTCACCAAATGCAAAATGGGATAATCACACTCATTTCCCATGGCATATAGGAATCACACACAGATAACATGAAAAATTTGCATGGTGCCTGACTTTGAATAAAAATTCATGAATCTTAGCAAGGTTTATTATTTTCATTATCTAATTCTGCCTTTGAAAAAGCAAAAAACAAGCTTTTGAAATCACTATTATATTGAATTTCCCTTAAACCTAGAGAAAATAAATGGAAAACAAGAGAATTAAATAAAAACTCTAGTTATCACAGTAAATAATTAGATTATTTCACTTATTACAACATGTTTTTCTTTGGTTCTCTCAGCCTCTTTCTTTCATTCACTTTGAAGAAACAAAAGCAACCTGAGACCTCAATGGACTAGATCTCTTTGCTCCATTTCAATACTTTTACCTGGTATTTCACAGAAAGAGTTCCCATCAGATGGCCTCTCAAAGCTCTACCACATCCTAAACTTGGCAGCACCTTTAACTGTCTTTGCCTTCTTCCCCTCCAATTTCAGCAAAAAGGGCTTCTTCTTTCATCTCTCTGATAATCCTTTAATCCTCTGGCAACTCTGGGACCTATACACCTTTAATCTTCCCTTGCTTTCTTTCTCTCTAATGGCTCTAACCTTGGGCACAGTAAAAAAGCTCAAATTGATCTTTTGTTTCTAACCAAACAAATGATTCTACTTCTCCTTTTACATTGAAGTTTCTTGACACAAGAGTCAATGATATGTCTTCTCTTCTAGTACATCCTGCTCACAGTGCAACTTGAGCACTTTGTCTTCTATCACCTCTTCACTGAATGGCTGGCTCTCAAGGGACCTCAAGGACTATCTACTGGGCCATTTCACTTAAGACTTCTCATTACCTTTCTTGATTTCTCTACAGCACGAGATACTGCTCAATGGTCTCTTCAAATTTTCTTTTCCAACAGCTTTGGGACCTAATTTATTATTTGTATTTTGTATTCTTTTTATTTCTGATAGTTTCTTGTGCATTTTTATGCTAGTGCCTTTTTTCTAACTCCTTATTTTTCTTCCCAGTTTTTTAGCCACAAAATTCTCCCCTTCCCACTCTATACAATTTCCCTGGGTGATCTACACAAATAGCTGACATCCTAAGTAGAGTCATGCCTTGTAATTTGTTATGGCTTGTATCCAGATGTCTCTCCAAAGCTTCTTGTAGCCATAGGTGGGGCCACCGTTTTGAGGTAGCCAGATCTAGGGTGTGTGATGTTGGGATCAATGCCATGCTAGACTTGAAGGTGTTAGTAGTACCTGCTCTAAAGGTGAGCAGCTTGGATAAAAGATAAGTGAGCTGGTTGCTCACTGTTGCTTGTTACCTTCTGCCTGCTGTGAACTGTATCTCCTCTGGTGCCAGCTCAGCCTTCGGGCCAGATTGCTATTAACTGAAGCCAAATAAACTGTGAGCCAAATAAACCTTTCCTTCTTTACCTTTGGGTGATCTCCAGATAATGAGAAAAGTAAATACTCAACTGCTTTGAAACACATCAAACTTTAGAAGCATTCTGTTCCAGTCCTCATTGTTTGTGTGGTAATTTTCCATGGGATAGCTAGAACTTCACTCTGTTAACTGCCTTGCAACTCACTACCCTGTCCAGCCCAAAGGATTTGTTTGGTATTTGTTGAACCTCCAGGAAACAACTAATGATGAGCGCTAAGGTACCACTGTATATGCCAATAACTTCAGTTCAAAAGCCAAATCTCACATGGTGGCACACACATTAAATTCTAGAACTGAGGAGGTTAAGGCAGGATTATCACATGTTTGAGGCCAGCTATACTACATAGTGAGACCTTCTATCTAAAATCCAAAACAAAGGAAAATAAGCTTTTAATTTATAAATAAATGGCTTTTAATTTATAAATAAAATGATTTTTGTAAAAATCTTTTAATGTTTTAATAAAACTGCAACCAATCCAGATCTCTACTTCGTTAAACATCTTATTATAAATGATATTTTCAATTGAAGATCCTACAGGGATTTTACATTCAACATATTTAAAATTGTCAGTTCTATTTTCAGTATGATTCAAAACCATACTGTCTCTACCAACTCTGAAATATTCTAACAGAAAGGCATTCAATACCTTAGTTTCCAGTTAAAAATTACTTGTATTACTCTAGGATTCAGAACAGATGAAGCACTCAGGAAATGCTGACAGAATAGTAGTTTTTAAAGTATGATCTGTGGAGTTTTGGGGGTACCTGTAACCTTTCAGGAGATTTATGAGGTGAAAATAATTTTCATAATGCTACTAACACTTTTGCGCATTTTGGTTAAAACTGTTGGTGCTTGAGTACAAATCACAGCACTGGCACAAAAATTGTACTAGTAATGATCTTTGTATTCTTCACTACATCACTCTTGCACTTAAATTAAAAAAGTAGTTTCATTTAAGAATGTCAGATTTGGGGAGATAACTCAGCAGTCTAAGTGCCTGCCTGGCAAGTGCAAGGACCTGAGTTTGATTCCTGATACCACATGCCTTGCCAGCCCTGCCCTGGACACACAGTACCAGCAAAAACAAAAATAAGAACAATAACAATGTCATTGATAGAATAGTAAGGATTATTAATTTTATTAAATCTTGACCTCTCAATACAATCTTTCGGATATTCTGTTCAAAAGGGGAGGGAGTTTAAACAGAATGGCTGATGTATGCTAAACCATAATAGCTGTCTCAAAGAAAATTTCTTAGCTGATTGTTCAGCTTATAAGCATAACAATAAATGATTTGTGGCTATGTATATGTATCAGCATGAAATATCTCTTTGAGGAGCCAGGGAGATGGCTCAGTAGAATAAGTGCTTGCCTGGTAAGCTCAAGGGCCTGAGTTCAATCCTTGGCACCACCAAAAGAAAAGCTCCTTAGAATCTTCAATAATTTTTAAGAGTATGAAGAGGTCTCACTATTAAAAGTTAGAGACCAGCTATTCGAAGACTTTCCTTTGTCATAATGTAAGAATTTTTCTTTTAGCTATGAACAGAGTTCCTGGAAAGTTGAATATAGGTTATACTCCTAGTCCCTGTCAACTTGTGTAGTTTGCTTAGATAAAGCCTCCTACCCTAAAAGTAAGACCTAGCTGGAAAGTAATCAGCCTTGAAAACTAGAGATTAAAAATGCCCGCCCCAGTCAGTCTCTCCTGGCCTTCGCAGCCATCACTATTCTCTTGCTTGGTGGCTCCTCTGTAAGGCACATTTAAGGTAAGGTACGGACAGGCCTATTGACTCTAATTTCTAGTTTTCTTTCTTTCTTTTTTTTTTTTTTGGAGGAACTGGGGATTAAACTCAGGCCCTTGCGTTTGCCAGGGAAGTGCTTATTCCACTGAGCCATCTCCCCAGCCCCTAATTTCTAGTTTTCAAGGCTGATTATTTTCCAGCTAGGTCCCATTTTTAGGAATACACACAATTTTTTGTATTCTCAAAACAACAGAGCAGACCTAATTATTCCTAGGGAGTTAAAGAGACTGAAGTGAAAATACTTCATTGAAGATAGGATCAATTCTTTGGGGGCTATGTTATTCATACTCATGATATAATTTTTCACCAAGTTTAAAAGCAGAAGATAGAGTTGATGAATGTCAGTGAAAGGAGTAAACTTGGGGCTAATTTTATTTATATTTTAATCTTATAAATGAGCTGCATATATGCTATCATAGATAGGCTCTCTGCTTAGTACTATGTTTAGGAAGATATCTAAAATATTCAGTGATTATTATATATCTATAAATAATCCCATGAAATATTAACTATTATTGCCATTTTAAAATTCAAAAAACTCAGACTTACATAAATTACCACTTGTCTAAATAGCAGAGCTGAAATTCATAGCCTAGAATTCTATTGTATTCAGAGCCTGAGCTCTTATCCTTAATATTAGAAGAATGTTCTACATGGTTTTGGTCTGTAAAAATCTCTGGAAAAGGCAGACTCTTATGCAATCCACTCAGGTCCCCTCTGTCCCTCTCTTCGACAGAAGCTTTCTCATCCTCAAAAAAATTCTGCTCTTAAAAATAAAAGAATATTCTAGTCTGGGTAGAAAAAATAATTTTCTTTTATTAGCATAAATGCTTCAAAGTATCTCATTAGATTGCTAAAACAGAAGAGCTGGGAAGTGAAAAAGAGGGTTTTAAACTGTCTACAGGCTTTTAAAAATTCTTCCTCATTTTTAGAGAGGAGTTTCTTTATTGTATGTCTATGTAATGAAAGCAATTAATTTAAAAATGATTTTATCAAACTATGAACTGCAGAACACAGAAACTGGTGTTTGAATTGACAAGAAATGGCATGAATGGGGGGAGAATCTTAGGAAAGCAAGTTAAAATGCTAAAGAAAACAATAATCTTTCAAAGATGTCTCATAGCTAAACAGTGGTGAGTGCAAGTGGAGAAGATGGTTCCTGTGACCTCAGTCAGGTGAGCAAGGTCAATGAAGTTCAAAAAACTTCAAGTAATTCCAATTGGAGTTCAGTTTTCACACACAAACTAAGGGTAACATCTACAAACTAAGGCCAACTTCTGCAAACTTGGGAAAACCCAGTAACACTTTCTGTTTCTTTTATTTTTTAATGTATTTAGTACAGGGTCTACAGGGTCTCGCTACACAAATCAGACTGACTCGGAGCGATCCTCCTCTTTTCAGCCTCCCAACTGCTGGGATAACAGGCATGTGCCACCATGCACACCTGGGGATGGGACCGGCATGGCATGCTGGGGATTGAACCCTGTTCCCTGTGTTAGCCTAAATAGGCACTTTAATCGGCTGAGCTATCTGGCTGGCCCCCCAAGTAACACTTTGTAACACAATAAAGTTAACCATTTTAAGCAAAATAAAGTACTGTACCTCAGAAGACATTCTGTTTTTATACCTGGACCAATGATTGCTTTCACTTTTGGTCTTTGTCAACCAGTTTACTTAAACCATCTACACTGATCTAATCCTACCTAAAAGACTAAGATTCTGATTTACTGGAATAAAAGGCCAACAAGTTGTCTACAGATTTGAGGGTCAGTGAAAATATGTGGGAGGATAAGAAGGCAGAAAATAAAAACACAGATTTAAAGGGAAATAAGAGTGATAAATATTTATTATCTTGATTGTGGTGATTGATGGTTTAAAATGTATGGTTTGATATATATCAACTATACCCCTAACAAAGGTGTTAAAAAACAAAAACAAAACCTAGAAAATCTGCTCAGGATTTTTCATGCTCTCATCCAGTTTTCCTCAGCACCCTATCCCTGGTAATCAGTACTGCATAAAAATAAAATTGGAACACTGCTTTATAAAAGATCCCCTTACTAGTAATGACAAATTTGCTAAGTCACCAAACAACAGCTTTGTGTATCTATAGAGAGGATAAGATTTTAGACTATTCATTATACTTAATCTTCATTCATTTTACAAACTTGTCTCAAAAATGCCAATTTAATGAGAAACCAAAAATTTTAGCAAGTTATGAAGAAAGAAAACAGACAAAGATGAAAATAAAACTTGCATTTGAAACATATATTCAACTATGTCTAGTAGGAACATTCCACTTTATTAGACTACAAAGAAAATTTAAACATCCATATTTTTACAGATTTTCATAGCTATTTACTTATACAAAAATTCAGAGAAGTACAAAAATGCTTAAAATTCTTGGAACAAAAGACAGCAACTGATTTTTGATATTTAGGTGATGGATTAAAATTGACATTAGATGTTGTATAAAATACCAAGAAAAATTATATTTACCAGCTGTGTTCCCCAAAGTACCTTATAATACTAAACTATATCAGATACAATAGCTGAAAAGAATATTCTTCCTAAGTAGTAAAATGTAGGGCATTTCAGTGTTAACTCTGAAATCAGTATAAATTATCCACATCATTAATTATTGAAAGGAAACAATTTTATTACCAAATCAGAGTTCTATCATGCAGTAAGAGAAGCTAAGCTGCTTATATACTCACGACTCCCAACATCCTCTACAAAAGTCATGTCCACAGGGCATATCCACTGGATCCTCAAATACAGAAATACTGCACATACAAATGTCACACTGGAGATAAAGAAGAATGACTTAAATAGAGACATAATTTGAGGAAAACAATACATTCATTTTGCTCATTGGTTTAATGGCACAAATATTAGTAATTATGAATTTTAAAAGTATTTCATAATTACAAGGGCAAGTTAGGGTTGGTGGCACATGTTGGTAACCCCAGTACTAAGGAGACTGAGATAGGAGTAACACTTCAAGATCAAGGTCAGTGGGCCGGGGAGATGGCTCAGTGCAATAAGCACTTCCCTGGCAAGCACAAGGGCCTGAGTTCAATCCCCAGTTCCGCCAAAAAAAAAAAAAAAAAAAGAATTAGTTTGGGGAGATGGCTCAGTGGAATAAGCACTTCCTTGATAAGTGCAAGGGCCTGAGTTCAATCCCTGGTTCTGCAAAAAAAAAAAAAAAAAAGGATCAAGGCCAGCCTAGGCTACAAATTCAGTTCAAGCCTAGCCAGAATCACACAGTGAAACCCTGACTCAAAGCTCAAAAAATCAAAAACCATAAAGGCAATTATTGTCCTCTGAGTAACAAATTCTATGACTACCTCATTATAAACTACTGTGGGATTAAGTGTTTTAGTGCAGAGGTAAAACTCTTGAATTCCAAATTTACACATTAATACTAAAAACAAATCTATCCAATCTATTCAGGTCAAGATCAAGTTCAACGCTACAAAATAATCACTTTAGAATAATGTCCTTCATTTTACATTTGTCCTGGGAAATCTATAAAATTAGAATAACTGTGTTTTTTAACACAGCAACTAAGGATATTAACAGTAGGAATTTGAGGCTTTCTAAGCAAGAAATTGTACTATAAAATGTATCTTCTCAACCATGCCTTTCTAGAGGCAAACTTTCATGTCACACATTTTAGTATATTGTAGAAATAGGATTCTGTTTTTCAAAATGGCCTAAAGCAAGGAGCATGTCTGTATTTATCACAACTTTTGAGTGTCTGAATCATTTTAAAAAAACACCAAAATTTCCCACAAGTATACCAATGGCATGTCCACTGAAAATCCACATCAGGGCCATATTATTCCGTAAAAAAGAAATATTTACTATGAAAATGCATCTGGATAAGAAACTCCAGAAACTGTACTGAAAGAAATGTACATGCTATATATGAAATACATGATATACTGCAAATCTTTAAACATTAGTATGTCCCCCTCCCCAGTACACGGGATTGAATTCAGGACTTCGTACTTGCCAGGAAGGTGCTTTTATGCTGCTAAACTATCTTTCTAGTCCATTAGTAGCTTTTAAGAAATTATTGAGAAGTTTTTAGGGCCAGGGAGATAGTTCAGTGGAATAAGTGCTTGCCTGGCAAACACAAGGTCCTGAGTTTGATCCCCTGTACCACCAAAAAAAGTTTTTGTATTTTCAGCTTAAAGTACATCTATAGTTCAAAAATTATGAAATAGTTTGTAATAATGGTCTATCAGAGTAGGAAAGTAAATGCAGCTTTAGAGAACAATAAAGAGTACAACCAGATACTCCATGTAGTAATATTAAGCAATCTAAAAATCTAAAACATTAAAAGCTAAATTATGGGAAATACATCAAATACTAAACCATACCAAACTGGTATCTAAATCCCCAGGAGATAAACTGATTTCATCTGGAGAGGTGACAGAAGAGCGTGTAGTCCTTGGAGTTCTTGGAGAAGGGAGGGTGTCCCAGGCATTGTACCCACTTGGTGGTGGAGTTGGCATTTGAACACCTGATCGTTGGCAGCAGTTCTCTGGGTTGGACATCCAAGCTTCAAGTAATTTCTCCCTGTCCCAGTCTTTAAGAAAAATGAAATAGGTATCTCTCAAAAACTAGAAACTATATTTTCTTTTTCTTTTTTTTTTGCAGTACTGGGGACTGAACTCAGGACCCTGCACTTGCCAGGCAAGCACTTATTCTACTGAGCTATCTCCCAAAGCCGCTCCCCTTTTTTTGTGGAGCTGGGATTGAACTCAGGTCCTTGAGCTTGCCTTGCAGTCTGAGCCATCTCCCCTCCCCACACCAAAACTATATTTTCAAAGCTAATAACAACAAAAGAAACAATGAGTTAAAAAGATAAAAGTCATCTAAGGAAAAAGTATGGCATTTATATAGAATTAGTAATGTAGACAGGCATGGAGGTGCATTCCTGTAATCCTAGTACTCTGGAATCTGAGGTAGGAATATCATCATGAGTTTAAAGCCATCCTGGGGTACAGAGCTCAAGGGCAGACTGAACTACACAGCAAGATCCTCCCCTAAAAAAAAAAACCCCAAAGTAGTAATTCAAATGAATATATTTAATACAGAATTTAAGCTTTTATAATATATAGTGGCTTAGAACTGTGTCAGTATCTAACAGTATCTCAAAATTCCTAATAATCAAGCAGGTGGTTCACATCACTTTCAGAATTCACAAAAATATTTGTTGATTGTAGGCTTCATTCAGCCTCTCAACTCTTTGAACAGTAATTTTGCAATTGGCCCACTAGTGTCAAATGGTGAGATGATTACAGTCACTAAAAACATGTCAAAATGTCAAGCTCAGGTCCTAAAAGTCATTTGGTAAACAGCTTGAAAGTAGAGTCCCATAAGGGTTTTGGGTTATGAATATTTATATTGAATTAGGCATCAATTTTTATTAAGAGCCAAATCTGGTATAATTAAAAAGATTATCTTAAATTTTGAAAACTTATAAATTGGCCAAGTGAAACATATTCTTGTGTCCAGAGCCATAAAATAGTCACCTGTTAAAGACAATAGATATACTCAATTATTGTGCTTGCTAATTGTTTTGCATACATTACTTAATGTGCTCATCCTAGCAGTCTTCTCACTTATTAAATAAATTAAGACTTAAGGTAGTAATTTGATTTTGATTAAGACTTAACACCTTTCCTATGACTCTAAAGTTATTTTCTTTCTATTGTTACATACTCTCTCTCAAGAAGGTTAAAAGGGTAAGTTTAAATTATTCACCACAGGTCATTCTATACAAATATTAAGCTCAAATACAAAGAGCTCAGGAAACTTTCTATATAAGATTTTTAAAATCATATTATAGCACTGTATTTAGCCAGTGGAAAGTATGAAATGTAATAAAGCCTAAGGAAGTACATTTTCCAGCTCAGGCAGCCATAGTACTTTAAAGACAAAGAAGTATAACTGAGGAATTACATAGGTCTCTAAAGTTGTAGCACAGAATGCTGTAGTTTAGGAGATGAAAAATCTAACTGAAAAACACTGCATATAAGCGGGTTTCAGGAAATGTTGCTAAATGGATCTCAGTATGCTGCTGGGTCAGACTAAGATTATAAGATATATGCAGTATTTCATATCCATCTAGTTCTGTAGATTGTCTTTTTAAAAAAAAATTGAAAAAGAGAAAAAAATAGTAGAAAAGACCATTAGAAATGATGTAGTATTTCACTACACAGAGTGACAGGAATTCAACAATGGTTATTATATTGCAGACTGTTGTCTTCAAATTAGTTATTCAACTCTTTTCTGGGTGGAACCAAAGACAGCATCAAAGAGAAAAAGAAGGTTCCTGCTGTGCCAGAAACCCTTAAGAAAAAGCAAAGGCATTTCACAGAATTGAAGATAAGGTGCCTGAGAAAGAAGTTTGCCCAGAAGGTGCTTTGCAAGGCGAGGAGGAACTCATCTATGAAAAAACCAGACACTATCATAAGGAATACAGACAGATGTACAGAACTGAGATCCAAATGGCTAGGACGGTGAGAAAAGCTGGTAACTTCTATGTCCCTGCAGAGCCCAAACTGGCATTGTCATTTGGATCAGAGGTATCAATGGTGTGGGCCAGGGAAATTTAGGAGACAGCTTAGTGGCGTAAGTGCCTGTCTCATAAGCGCACAGTACTAGGGTTCAATCTCCGGTTAAAAAAAGAAAAATCATAAAGAATAATGTGAGAAAAAGATATCTGGAATTAAATCTTAAAAGAATGCCAAACCAGAAAAAATTTAAAGCACTAATTAGCAAAACATGTTAAAATGAATTATGATTTAAGTCTAAATTCTACTGAAAATAAACTTAATTTTTAAAATCCTTTCAATAATTATAATGACAAAATACCTAATGTCAACAGTGTCTCATTTGGATCTCGTTATTTACAAAACACATAATGTGTTGACTAAAACATACTTTTGAAAAAGTAATTAAAGATTTATAAGGAGGCTATGAGAACTGATACAACTTTTAAATATAGCTATACACATACAGTCGCTCTTTTAAAAACTTTTTAGAAGAGTTCAAAAAGATTTGGTCATTTTGCATTTAGTTATTTACTATGTTGAAGGACACTATTTTATTAAGTCTTTATAAATGCACAAGCATGTGTATGGTACATAAAGGTATACATGTCATATCATACATTGTTTTTAAAGTAGGATCTTTTCCTACCTTGTCTCTCTTGCCTTCTCACTCTTTGTCAATTAATTCATCTTGCAACCAAGCATTACTTCTCCCATACTGTTCTTCAGTTAACATAATCAAATATAAACATATTCAACACACAAATATACACTTTCTCATTTATATACTTTATATTTATGTGTACATTTAGCAATAAAATTTTAAAATTTCAATATAATTTAATTTCTTTCTTTAGCTTCTTGGTTTCTTTGAAAGTCAAGTTTTTTTTTTTTTTATGTCCTTGAATTTATGGCTGTCTTTTGCTATAATTGTCTGATTTTTTTCAGGCCTTCCAATATAAACTTTCATTTCTCTTGGTCTTGATCCCTCTTTTCTTTCCACCTTTTGGTTTTTTTTTTTTTTTTTTTGCGGAACCGGGGATTGAACTCAGGCCCTTGTGCTTGCTAGGGAAGTGCTTATTCCACTGAGCCATCTCCCCGGTCACTTCCTTTTCGTATTCTAACAATTTAATTCCAGCTGGTTAGCCAGTTACATTAAATTATCCTTTCCCCAACTGAGCTACAATACTATCTTTACTGTAAATCAAATTCCCAAGGAGTATAAAGTGAGCTCTCTAGTATTCCAATGGTCTGTCTAGATGTGCCATACTGACTTAATTTCAGTGGCTTATAGTATGTTCTGTTTGCTGGGAAAGATAGACCTTCTCTGAAACTAATGAAATACACATGTCCTCTCTGAGTCTCAGAAAACTGACAAGCAGAATAGGTAGGCCTTATGTTTACCCTTGAGAAGCAGTAAGTGTGCAAGGAGACAACTGCAAAGCTGTTCAAGTGACAAGGAAAATAACAAGTAAAAATCAATTAGAATACTTAACGAAGGAAAAACTCTTTGAAGTAGATAAGAAATAAAAACCAAAATATTACTCAGAGGGCCAGTAAGATAGCTCAGCTGTCTAGGTGCTGACCTGGCAAGCACAAGGACCTGGGTTTGATCCCTGGTACTGCATGCCTATGGAACCAGCCACCAGAAACCGGCTGTGGTAGTGCACACCTATAATCCCAGCACTGGGGAGGCTGAAAACAGGAGGATCACTACAAGTCGGAGCTATGTAGTGAGAACCTCTACCAAACACATAAAAAAAAAAAAAAAAAAAAAAAGAATGGCAAGAAAATGCAACATTTCAAGCTGATCTTATTCAAGGGCAAAGTTGGTACCTATATTGTAATCTATCTTTTCTCTCCTGCTTAGCCCAGGACCTAGATCAAGCTATATATTCAAATTATCTGCTGAAATAAACACATGGATATGAACTTACATGCCAGTATTAAAATCTGGATCAAGTGGGCAGTATTCTCTGAAACTGTGATTAAAAAAGCACAAGGCTCATGTGAATTCATAGCTAATTTTTCCAAATTTTAAAGCAGCAATTAATTATTGTGCTGTTTCCTGAGCATAGAGAATAATAAAGAGGACTGGAATGTGGCTGCTTAGCATGTATCAGTTCTTGGGTTTGACTTCAATCATGGGAGAGTCCTAGAGATTTAAAAAACACCTGTTATAAAAACTGAAAACATCAAAACTCAATTTTATATAACAAGTCTTTTTATCTGAGACTGTCTGAAAGCATTGCTCAGTTAAAAAGTAGAATTATAAAGATGACTATAGAAAGCAGATGATATTAGAAGAGGTAAAAAGTAATCTGTAAGACATGGCAACAAGTATAAAAAAGCTGAAATTCTATAATAGGATTAGGTAAAGTATAGCAGGATAGATATGCAGTAGAGGGACCTGTTCATAATTACAAGAGTTATAATTAGCAGAGTCAGAAAGGCATAAAGGTATATAAGCCTAATATCCAAGCTTTGAAATACATTAAGCAAAATGACAGCATTAAGGAGGTGTATACAAACCCACCTTCACAAATGGGAATCTTAGCACCTCTCTTTGAAAAACTGATGCAAACAGATAATAAAAATTGATGAAGACACAAATAATTTAAACACTATAGATGCTATGAGAATTCAACAAAAAAAATAATTTAAAAAGGATGTATTTTTCAAATGTACCTGTTAAAATCACAGGTATAGACCATACGGTAAGTCATTAAGAATTTGAAAACACTGAAATCTTAACTAGTGGACTTGAAGTGGAAATAACCAGATTAGCTACAAATATTTAGAAATTAAATTCTTCTAAAAGATGAGTCAAAGGAGAACGTGAAATTTAAACTTCAAATCAATGATAACAAAAATATAAAATAAAATTTTTAATCTCAAGAGAGAACACAGTACAAGAGATATGACAAGTCACAGAAATACAAATATCCAATACACATAAAATATATTGGGCTTTACTAATAATTAAGAAATGCATAATTTTGATTAAAATACGGTTCTTAAAATTTTACTCTTATTCAATCCCCTGGCACTACATGTTGTGCCTGCACCAGGCACACTCAGCCAGCTACGGAAATTGGGGTGTGGTGGTGCATGCCAGTAATACTTGAGCTGGAGAAGTTGAAAACAGGAGGATCACTATGAGTCCAAGCTGTGTAGTGAGACCCTGTACATTTAAAAAAATAAATTAAGCAATAAATGTACTCTTAAAAATTCTAAGTAGATAAATACATAGATATTCAATGATATACTTCAAGATAGATATTTGTAACGGCAAAAAGAAAAAAGGTACACTCAACAATGGAATATATTTATATAACTAGAAGATCATGTATAGTTGTCCCCCTAAAGCCTCATCAGTCTTGTGGTGGTTTTGGAGCTTGTGGTTTATTACTGTGGGTGTGGATGCTGCACCGGCCCTGGGGCAGGTGATTTGCATTACATTATCAGGAGGGAAGAGAAGCCGGCTGCTTGGGCTGCTGCTGCCTCCCCTTGTGCTCTCTCTCTTTGCCACCTCCATGAAAGGCTGCTTTCTGCTTGTGCTGCTCTATCTTGGAGCCAGCTGAATATGGAATGAACCATTCACTAACTGTGAGCTAAATAAATCTCTCCTTCCTTCATTATGAGTGTCGGGTATTTGTCCCAGCAAAGAGAAGAGTAACTAAAACAGAATTTGGTACCGATAACCTAACTATGTGGATTATGAGGTTTTGGGAATGGCTTATGGGAAGAGATAGGAAAGGTTCAGAGATGTTGCTTACTTGCGAAGAGCTAGAACAGCTTCAGTTCTTCTGTAGGGGAAATTATGGTCAGAGCTAGGAAGACCACAAGGCTGATAGAGAGTCAGCCTATAAAGACTAGGCTGGGGAGGTTTCTGGTGGGAAAAAAGGACTGCATTGGTTGTTGGACTCCGGACCATTTCTGTTTTGACTTGGCAGAAAAGTTGTCTGCATTTTGCTTATGTCCTGAGAGTGAGTTTAAGCATGGTGTGCCGATTAATCTTTCAAAAGATATTTCAAAGGAGCAGTGGCATGGTTGTAATTGGGGGCTTTTAGCCAGGTTTATGTTGAGAATGAAGAGCAAGGACCCCAGCAGGATGGGCCAAAATGTTCTGAGTTTGGCCAGAAAGGAAGTGCTGGGACAAAATGAAGGAAGGAAAGGTTTATTTAGCTCAGTTAGTGGACGTTTTAGTCCATATTCAGCTAGCTCCAAGACAGAGCAGCACACAGAAAGCAACCTTTCATGGAGGTGGCAAAGAGCAAGAGCACAAGGTATCAGCAGCTCAAGCAGCTAGCTTCTCTTCTCTCCTTACATTATAATGCAAATGACCTGCCCCAAGGCAGGTGCACCCACAGTAATCAATCACAAGCTCCAGAAGCTACCCCAAGACTGCAGGAGGCGTTGGTGTTGGTGCATCTGTAATCGCAGTGCTTGGGAGCCTGAAAAACAGGAGAATCACTACGAATCTGATTTCTGTAGTGAGACCCTGTACTAAATAAAAAAGTTCAATTTTATTGTTTCTTCCAAGCAATTTATATTTTTTCGAAAGTTATATTGTCAAAAATTCTGTCTTTGTGCCAAATCAGGAATAGTTACATGCTTTTTTTATAATCTGTCAGTATTTGTAGGACACATTCTCCACACAGCTCCTCAAATATTCTCATTGCTGCCATTCAAAATTTAGCTATGGTAGGGCCGAGGAGATTGCTCAGTAGAATAAACACTTGCCTGGCATGCGTAAGGGTCTTAGTTCAATCCCCAGTTCTGTCAAAAATAAAATTTAGCTATCATGAACAGTATAAAGATCATTCTTTGGAAATCAGACAGTTTTTGAGATCACTACAATTTCAATTTCTGATTTTACTGTATCATACCAGTCACTTAGTAAACATCTACTTTATGCCTTTTATGTGTCATAACAATGTCAAATAGTAATGACACAATGGGAGGAAAAAAACAGGCCCAATTCCCCAACTTCATGTAACTTATAGTTAGAAATAAGAAAGATACTAAAAATAAGTAGACAGAAGCACACACCCCAATAGTGTTAGAAGCACCACAATGAAATGGAGAATGCCAGTCAGGAAAGCCAGTGTGACCTGGGAAAATGCTGAGAACGGACCTCCAACAGATGAGTGGGAGTTAAGTTGGAGAAAGACATTCAGAGGTCAACGAAGCTGCAGTTTTCAGACCAGAGGAGAAATGGCATGACATGAGGCTAAAGAAACAGATACAGGCTTGGACAAAAGGACCTTTTATAAATACTTCTATCTTCAGTTTAGGAGTGAAAGAAAGTCAATGAAAAGTTAGGATTAGTGACATGAAGGGTAGGATCTCATTAGATTTGAAAAAAAATTACTCGAATTTTGAAAAACAAAGCAAATTGTATAGGCAATGAGTAGAAGGAAGACAGAGCAAGAAAGAAGCTTTTATGTACAATATTTGAGAAAAAGACAATGAGGGCTAAGTGGCAGTAATAGCAATTAACACATAGGAAAAAGTTTATAATTTGAGAAGTGGGACAGGGCAAAAGGAAATGTCAAAGTTGGTGTTCCAGATTTCTATCTTGAATACTCTTTGGTTGGTTGGTAACCCAACATTTAGATATAAGGAAAACAGAACCCAATACTCTTTGAGGAGCATGAGTTCACATGAAAGCTTAAGCTGATTTGGCTGTATACTAGAGGTTCTTTCAAAAAGACCTAATACATAAGAGATAGAGCTAATGAAAAAAAAAGAAGGATAGTCCAGAGGAAGAAATCTTTTTTTAATGAAACCCTTGGAAAAAGATAACATTTCCTAGGAAAACAATAAAATGAGATGTTGACTACTATGTTTAATTGCTCCTAGAGGATGATGAGCTTTCAAAGTTAAAAATAATTTAAAGTTAGTCCAAACATAAGCAAATTAACTTTAGTTTACTGTTCAGTAAATTTTACTTATTTTCTCATTCAACATCATTCAATTACATAACTTTTATTACTGGGAAAAACTCAAGAGAATGAATTTCCTAACTCAAGAAAATGAACTTTTTAAAACAAAACAAACAAAAATTAAATTCTCTAAAATTCAATTACTATTCAGTAAAAATTACCAAAACATTTCTGCCTTCTGCTTAATTTAGATCAATCTAATTACCTTAGAACTACATTTTGACAACTAGTATACTCAAAGCTATTTTCTACTATAAAACTGAATGTTACAAAGGATATAATCTACAAACTTGCCAAGCAGTTCAGTTTAATAACTCTAAAATACAGCTTGTATGGCTTTAAGAAAAATTATTGTCAACAGTAGTTCTGTGCATTAATTTATTCATTAACATAATTTATCTCTAATGGTTATTAGGTTATGAAATATCACTGATATTAACTAATCAATATAGATGAATGTTCATTTGAAAATTAACATTAAAAAAAAGAAAATTAACATTAGCCTCTATTTTGTTCAATTGGGGAATGAAATATAGAAAACATGTTTTAGTATAGCTTATTCAAGAACTATCACAGAATAAACAAATGACAAGTAAAACAATTCAGTTAACTTCACCTTGTTAGACTGTGTTCTCATTACATAAAAAGATTTCTGGAGGGGCCAGGGAAATGGCTCAGTAGAATAAGCGCCTCCCTTGGCAAGGTCAAGGGCCTGAGATCAATCCCCGATTCCACCAAAAAAAAAAAAAAAAAAAAAAAAAAAAAAAAAAAAAAAAAAAAAAAAAAAAAAAAAAAAAAAAAAAAAAAAAAAAAAAAAAAAAAAAAAAAAACCCATAAACAAACAAAAAAAAGATTTCTGGAAATATTAATGATATTAAAAGGAGTTAGTTTTTTAATGTGTAAAAATTAGGAAAGTGTTCCTCTTAATTACAGTGAAATTAATGATAAAATTAGTGTTACATTCTAAATGAATCCGTAATTTACAAGTTATAAGGCATAAATTATTTAGCTGAATATGGATATTTGTGCCAAAGAAGGCTAACTGTTCATAACTTTGTAGAGCAGAACTGTTGCTTGTAGCTAGATGTGGCTACGTGACTAAATAAAACGTATGTAAAAGTGATGTTTGCCATTTCTAAGACTGGCTGAAAAACTTCCTGAATTTATTCTTTCATGTTTTCCCTTTATGACAAGTTGGCTAAAATAGAGATAATTGTCAAGAAAAACCCAGAAGCCACTTTGTTGAAGATGGCAATTTCTCAGTCAGGGATTTTCAATGACTGTGTGAAGATCCCTCAGTCCTACTTAAAAAAGAAATTTTTTTTTGACTATTACATGATTAAGAAATCTTTATTGTGCTTGAGCCCATACTTCTGTTTTAGTAGTCAGGTGATGCTACTCAGTAATTTCCTCTTATCCACAGGGATATATACTGAATGGGATGATGTGAGATTGCACAGATACTAAAATAGTGTGCAAGAGCCAAGAATAGGGACTGGGGAGATGGCTCAGTGGAATAAGTGCTTCCCTGGCAAGCGCAAGGGCCTGAGTTCAATCCCTGGTTCTGCAAAAAAAAAAAAAAAAGAGCCAAGAATATAGCTACGTGCACAGACACCTGACTGGCAAGCTGAAGGAACCTGAGTTTGATTCCTGGTACAAGAAAAGAGAAAAAATAAAAAATAAAAATAAGGTGTGCCATTTCAAACTTTCAAATTATCTCTGGAACTTCCCACTTATTTTTTTGGCCATAGTTGATCATGAATAATGAGTGTGTGGTACTACATCTCCTTGCTCATGAGTAAGTTCATTATTCTGGCCAGCTCTATAGTACATCTAAAAACACACTGCATTCATAGGTGAAGAAAAGGCCAGAGGATGCTTTCTAGTGCTATAAATTTTACCCTAAACTTAATTTCAGGTAGTTTTTGCTTTTGAACAAGTTTTTAAAGTTATGACTGTTAAGGCATTGCTATTAGGTAAAAACAAAACCTTTTGTCTTAAAGTTGTATGATTTTGAAAGGCATTTTGAATTTCTAAATTATCATTGTTTTTCTTTTTTTGTATTTTAGGACAGTGTCTACAGGGTCTCACTATGTAGATCAGACTTGTAGTGATCCTCCTGTTCACAGCCTCTCAAGTGCTGGGATTACATGTGTGTACCACCATGCCCAGTCTCAATTGCAGTCTCAGCATGCCCTGGGGGTGAGGCCGGTACTGCAGGACCTGCACTGCAAGCCCAGGGTAAATTCAATTTTTTTTTTTGACCAAGGATTTACTTCAAAGTTTATAAAGAAAAGGAAATACAATTTTATAACAATAAATGTATGGCCCGCAAGATAGGTCAGCGGTCTAAAGTGTCTGCTTAGGCAAGCTTAAGTGCAGGTGCTGCAGTTTGATCCCTGACACCACATGCTGCACCAGCCCCACCCCCAGGGCAAGCTGAGTAGGCCATTAAAAAAAAAAAAAAAGATTTAAAAGTGTATATAAACAATATTTCAGGTATATTTTTATTCATTCCACAACTGCTTTCTGGTAGGCACTGTGAAAAAAAGTTAAAGCATACCTTAAATCCCCCCAGGTTAATAATGTGGAAAATCAAAAGATTTCCATAAAATGTCTGAATGAAATATCACGGGAATAGATAGGAAGGATACCAGGGAAGGCATTCTCAGAAAAGGTTTCCTGGAAGAGGCAGACATTTTGAAGGTAAGGAGGGGAGAAGGTAAGAACTGATGAGACTATCAGCCCAAGTAAAAAACTCTGTATTATAAAGTCTACTAAAAATTTAAGTCTGTGGAGAGCCAGTAAAGGATTTTGAACATAGACTGACAATGCACTGACTGAATTTTAAAAGAACACTAATAGCAAAGAAACTGTTGGGCAAAAGAATAGCAAAACTGGAGGGAGTATAAGACTTAAAGCACTACACAATTTAGATGAAAAATAATGAATTTAAGTTGCTGGCAATGGGACAGAAAGGGAAAGTGGGTAGAAAGGGAAAGTGGGAAGGAGTAAGATTTTTGAATGTCTGTCTCAAGCAACTAGGTGGATGTTCATGTACAATCATCAAAATGGTAGAAGAAATGAATTCAACTATGGATATTTTAAGTTAAGAAAATGGTGAGTATGCATTCAGAAATACAGTGGAGAATATGTAATTAAAGTCAGATTAGCAATACTGTCTCTGTTGTTAGAATGCCCTCTGAAATTACTGGTTTCTATAGATAAATGTGCCTAGCAATGTTTCTCAGAGAATAGTCCCCTTAATAGGCTTGTTTATATGGAAAGTTTATGCCCATCCCCACACCTACTGACTTAGGACTCTGAGGTTAGCCTTAGAAACCGATGTTCACTTTCTCAGTCTACTCCTTTTTATGGCAGAACCTGGGATTGAACTCAGGCCATTGTGCTTGCCAGAGTAGAACTTAGTCTACTGAGCCATCTCCCTGGCCCCAGTCTATTCTTTTTATATTAAAACTTAACAGATACTAATATATAAAGAAAAGAATGCCAATTGGAAAATCATGAGAGCATCAAAAAAAAATTTTTTTTTCCAGTACCAGGGATTGAACTCAAGACCCTGTGCTTGCCAGGCAGGCACTTATTTTGCTGAGCTATCTCCCCGGATCCTGAGAACATCAATTTTGAAATTAGTGATCTGTTATTTTTATAACAAATTATTGACAATGCTGATCAATGGATAATGAAGTATGAATAAATTTTCTTGTGATCAGAAGGTTATGTAAACATTTTGTACGCATTCTATACTACTCTAGTATAGAAGATAAAGATTTCAACCTAAATAGCTAAAGCCTTAAAATAACTGCAATATCCAATGACCATTATTTTAATATATTTTTGTCTTTATGTTGAAAATTTAGCATTTACCTCTTTCTCTTTGAAAAAAAAATTTAAAATTAGAAAATACCCTCCTCATGCAATGTAGAATATTGATGACACAGTGAGAGTCCAACCCAGCATGTGACAACTCTCAGGAGGCATTGCAGGCCCCGTACTGCAAGCCCAGGGTAAATTAAAAAATTTTTTGACCAAGGATTTACTTCCACATTATTAACCTGGGGGGATTCGAGGTCTGCTTTAACTTTTTTTCACAGTGCCTATCAGAAAGGAGTTGTGGAATGAACACAAATAATTTATACCCAGATGAACATTTAGGAAAATTTCCATAGGGTGATTATGTCTCAAAATAAAAGAAAAGAAGAACTCTTAAAAGCATTGAATATTTTTGTCTTTAATTTTGCTTCTTACATTTCTGAGAAATAGATTTCACATAAAATGATGATAAATAAAACTAGTTACATAATTCTTATATATTTAAATGAACTATTACAATTTTATAAGTGAACAAATGCAGCAAAAATTACTGTTAAAATTAGGACTAGGGATTCCAATACCCATCATATTCAAGCCAGACACATTTCTAAATCAAGGTTCCAAGTTGATTTAGTAGTTTGATTTTTAAAAAGAATTTCGTATTTTTTTAAATTCTGTATGCATTTCATTTATCAATTTTTTTTTCTTTCAAAGGTAAATCTAGCCAAACCTTTCCACATATCAAAGAGTAAAACTAGACTTATGCCTATCACCATGCAAAATGCTATAGTCAAAATGGATCAAAGATTTAAATATTAAAATAGAAACACTAAATCTTCTGGAGAAAATATAACATAAATCTTAAAGACATAGGGGTAGAGAGTTGATGAACAAAAACCAAATTGCACTGGAAGTACTTCAAATAATCAACAACTGGGATCTCATTTTTTATGAAGTTTCTGCCCTTCAAAGCAAATCTCCAACAGAGTAAAAATAGAACCCATGAACTGGGAAAAAATAATAGCTGACTACTCCTCTGACAAAGGCCTTCTATCTATAGAGAACATACAAAGAACTTAAAAAATTAGGCCTCCCAAAATGGGCATCAGAGATGAATATATACTTCTCAGAGGAAGAAATACAAAAGGCAAGTAAATACCTGAAAACTTGTTCAACATCATTGGTTCTTTGAGAATGCAAATTAAAACAACACTGAGATTCCATCTCACTGCAGAATTCTAGAATAGCTAACATCAAGAAGTCGGCCAGTAACAAATGCTAGACAGGATGTGGAGAAAAAAGAACTCTTCTGCACTGTCAGTGGGAGTTCAGACTGGTACAACCACTATGGAAATCACTGTGGAGATTCCTTAAAAAGCTAGGATTGGAGTTCCCATTCAAGCCAGCAATTATCCTTCTGAGTATTTTTCCAAAAGAACTGAAAACCTCATACTACAGTGATATATGTGCACTCATGTTTATAGCAGCATAATTTTTCATAACAAAATTCTGGAAACAACCCACAAGCCCATCAATTGAAGAACAGATAAGGAAGATGTGGTAATTATACACAATGGAGTACTATTCAGTTATAAAATAGGATAAATTTGAGTCTACTGTCAGTAAATGGATGCAATTACAGAACATATTCTTTAGTGAAATGAATCAGAACCACACGTACAAACATCATATTGTCTCATTAGTGTGAGAATCTGAAAGAGAAAAATGGAATCTGAAGGGCAGACACCAGAAAAAGGGAATGAATTTATTCAAAAGGAAAGTGTTACTGAAAAATATGGAATTTGAAGGGTACAATAAACACTAGAAAAAGGGAATGAACTTATTTAAAAGGAAAGCGTTACTGAGTTGAAGAGAAAGGAGAGGGCATGGAGGAAAGAGATTTATCTATGTATATAAGCAGGACACTTTGGACAACAGTACTGTGCATTTTTTGGTGTTCTATGGAAAGAAGCACTTAATGCTTTAATTTGTTTTGTCTCCTTTTTTCAATTGTTTGTACTTTTTTTCTTCCTAATTTCTTATACAATTCTTTCTTTTTTTCTTCTTCAAGTTCACATGCATATAGCTGTTCATATGAGTAACTGATTGGAAGATAATACTATGTATTACAACAAATACTGTAAAATTTGTATTACTTTGTTAAGTGAAATCCTGAATCACTTGTAAATTTTTGTTTTAATTCTAATTTGTACTCTCTTTATAAAAAAAAAAAAAAATCTAGCCAGCTATGGTAGTGCACACTTATAATTCAGCACTTAGGAGGCTAACACAACAGGATCTTTCCAAATTTGAGACCAACCTTGGCAACACAGTGAGCTAAAGGCCAGCCTGGGCTGCATAGTGAGACCCTATCTCAAAAAACAAGTGAATCTAAACATGTTGAAAACCCTTCACTGGCTCTCCACAGAACTAGGGGATGTTATGAGGATGATGAGTTTTGCAGTAACCACTGCACAAAAACTTCAGGCAAAACCATTTCATTTTACACTCTGATACAAAAATAATCATCTTTTAACTCTGAAAAGTTTCAAAAGGTACCCAGGTATCAAAAATATAAGACAGTTTTTTCATTACCATGAGCTCGAAGTAAAGCTTCAGCAGTAAACAGAGGAGCCTGAAGCATGTCTGCTGTTTCCACAATAAGCATATCTTTTAATCGGCGCAGATCTTGAGGCCTCAGTCCTTCATAAGGCTTTGAAAAAAAAAGAAAAAAACCTGGAGTTAAATTGGCTATCATACTCTTAGGAAGTCTCAAAAATGTCTATAGCATAAATACACGTGTAAGATTATCATTTATTTAATTTTTCAGTTTCAACTGGGCTATGGAAAGTTGAAAAAGATTCTTTAGGCTCTTCAAACTTTTAATTTCACATATCTCCTTCCTGAAGCTTTAGCTTCTTCATCTAATCCCAGAACGAGAACTATTTCAACAAGACCACTGTATCTTACAGTACTTTCTTTATCCCCAGTAATTGTTTTAGTTTTGAAATCTGAGATACTATATAAAAGCATTAGAAATAAAAATTTATAATCATACCACTGAATGATAAGTATTATTAAATTTTCATCCAGTCTGTTTTGCCTTCTTATAAATCAACTGTTTAAATATATGTCTTCATATAGGCTCTATCTCAGCCAGTGAACTATAAAATAGTAACCAGCTTGCTGTACTAAACATAGAACTAAGGACTATATAACAGTGTAAGAATCAGTAGAAATTCCAAAATAGTTACTAGTTGATTTATAGGTATTTTAGAATTAGGTTTTTTAGTATCATTAGATTTTTTACTACCATTAAATCAATTCTTACTTCAACCCAAATTCTCTGACTCAGCAGGATTAACTTGTTGACACTTAGACATCTTCTGGTAGGAACACACAAAAAAAAGAATGAGTATGTTCATCACAGGAAATACTGACAGTCTTGACCACATAAAAATAGCCAAAAATTAAAACAAAAAGGTATACCACTTTTAACAATCTAGAACATTGTAATATTCACTAAATTAAAAAAGTTATAAAACATAAACATCCTTAAAGATATAATTCTTTACCTAGCCAATTAGTTGAGTTTAGCAAAAAAAGCAATACTTTAAAGTTAGTAAAGGTTGGAGCAATGAGCTGGTCTTCATTCTCTAGGTGAAACTGAAAATTAGCATATCACTTAGCAAGTCTTATTATATAACGTTATATAGGATTTTAAAATTCATATTTTAAACTTATTAATTTTAAGGTAGGCATCTACTATAAGGTATAACCATAAATGTGGCCAAAATGGTTGGTTGTGGTGCTACGTATAGAAGCATAAAATTCATATAACTCAAAGATACAGTTAGGTAGTTAAACAACACCCATGGTAAAATAGTCAGTAGTTGTATAAAATGATTTTCATGATGAATATGTAAAAACTCCTGAGTGTTAAAGAGTTTTTAAAATCGTGCTGGGTGTAAAAATCATGATGATATTAAATATGCAAATGGAAAAAATGGAACACAATCCTATACAAAACTGTACAAAACTATTTAATTTTTTTAACTTCTCTGTTCATAACAGTACGTTTTACAGAAAAAATTGAAAGAAAAATCATTTAATATGTTAAAAAGTTAGGAGCAGTAACAATCTACATAATCAGTCTATATTGATTTGTCTTCAAAAATTATGCTGCAGATTTATGTTAAGTGTTTTATAACACATGCCATTAACAGTTTATTGCATCTATGTTCTTATTCAACTACCCTGCCATGAATGCCTAAATATACAAATATCCCACAAACATAGCTACTGTAATGGCTGGTGTCTAGAGGTCCTCCCAAAGCCTCATGTAGTCTTATGGGCTGGGCTTTTCAGAGGCAGCAAAACCTAGGGTTTGTGATTGATTCATGGTCTCATGCTGAGATTATATTGTATGCAATCTAACCACCCTAGAGTGTGTATAGCTCTTACATGTGTGTAGCTCTTACACACACCCTACGGTGGTTAGACTCCATACAGTATAAAGGACAGAAAGAGGCTTGCCATCGCCTCTTGCTGTTGTCTTCTGTCACCAGGAAAAATTGTTCCTCTGCCATATACCACCCTACCTTGGAGCCAGCCAATTGTGAACTGCAACCACTACAAACTGTATGCTTTATCAACCTTTCCTCCTTTAGCTTTGGGTGTCGGATATTTTTATCTGCAATTAAAACATAAATAAGACAACTAGGAGCAAATGGAGAACTGACCCAATCGATTCCATGTAGGGATATCATTATTCCTTTTTTTTAAAAAGCTGCAATTTAAGCCTAGCTTACTCTTAGAAAAACTCAAAACCATCAGGAACACTTGGCTTTTAAACTAATTATGAAACACTTGGTGCTGCAAAAACACAGTACATACTTTCATGGCTACATCTGTAGTACTAACTCCACTATAAAAGTTATACAATAGGTATCACACTGCTTCAGGAAAATGTACTGTGCTACTTCTGGAAAACGTATTCCAAGTTCAAACATGGGATTCCACATACTTTTCTGTAAGAGCATTTCTTTTTTTTTTTTTTTTCGGTATTTAGGACAGGGTCTACAGGTCTCACTACACAGATCTGACTCATAGTGATTCTCCTGTTTTCACTCTCCCAAGTGCTGGGATTATAGGTTCATGTGACCACACCCAATCTCCATCACCATCTCCACATGCCCCACGGGGATTGAACCTCAGCTACTGCACTCTGTCTAAGCATGTGCTGTAGTCCACTGAGCTATTAGGTCGGCCCCTGTAAGAGCATTTCTTGATATTCCTAATAAGGGCAACTTTCTATTTCTAGGACTTAACTCTTAAATGTTCTTTTCAAATTAGTCACCATACCACCTCATTCTTGTTCAGCCAATTAGGTAGAGAGAAAACAGTGAATTTACTCACAACTCTAGTGTTAACTAGAGATCGGTGGCACAATTAACTATTGGGGAAAACAGGTTTCTTTGCAATTCAGAGATCATATATAGAAAGATTTTAAAATTTTAGATATATTAAGAAAGGGCAATATAAAAGCAATCTACATAGGTTAAGTTCTTATAAATGCATACAGAATAAAATGGAAGAAAAATAGTTCTTAAAAGACAAAGAGAAGTCACTGCCTTCACGAACATGTAACATATTCACTTTGAAAGTGAAACAGAACTGTAATTATGTTATGTGAAGCATTTCATTTCATTGGCTCAGCCCCAAGTGGGCACTAACTCTTTTCGGTGGGATGGATCAAAATGAAGGTGCCTTTTTCTTTCCTGCTGCAAAGATAAATGCTTCTATTTTCAGATGAAATACAAACTAGCAATAACCTTCAAAGAAGTCAATAGTGATATAAAGAAAAAGGAAACTAAATTAAAAAGAATGAACAAAAATACCACTTGTCACTGCACAGTACTACCAGAAGACTACTCTAGAAATAAGAAGCTGCCTAACACACAGTTTACTATTTTGATTCATGTAAGAAATGAAAGTACTTCTAAAAACTATTTCACAAGCCCTATGATATAAAGGCATTATAAATGAAATGTTTGTTTTTGTTATTTTTTCACATGAAATAGCTCCCATCAACTATATAGGTGAAACACATTCATTTAAAATGGGGGAAAAGGGAAGAGAAAGAGGTGGGTGGGAGATACACACATGGAACAGAGGGAAGGAGGAAAAGAGCAAAGGAGGGAGGAAAAGAGGGAGGGAACCAGGGAGAGAGGGGGGAAGGAAGGAAAAGAAGCCAGTAAAGGCAATGTCCACATGTGGGTTCCTGCCAGATAAAAAATCCTGGGCCTAACAGAGATATAGACTAGGGAAGCGGGGAGTCTTAAAAAGGGCTTTAATGGTGATGTACTGAATATTTTTTATTTCTTTTCTTCTTTTTTTTCAGAATTGGGGATTGAACTCAGGCCCTTGCACTTGCCAGGGAGGTGCTTATTCTGAGCCATCTCCTGGGCCCTATTTCATTAATTTAGATGCAGACATATAATTCTACTTGCTCAGAAATGTAACCTTCACTAGTTTTCCTGTTCTTTAAAAACTCAATTAAAGGTTTTTAATTGACCCCTCTGTGCAGCCATCACTTTCTTTTTTGTTTCTTTGTAAAGAGTTATTACTCTGTGAAATTAGGTGACAATTTACTTTTCAAACTCACATGTGTGCTTCTTTTTCCCTTGCTGGAATATAAATACTTAAAAGGGTAGGTGCTTATCTTTGCTCCTCACTGCTTCCTATGTGCACAAAAAATGGTGTCTGGTAGAATGCTCAGAGCTCTGTTCATTGATGGGGTTGAGCTAATAAATTAATCATTTAGAATGAAGAAATAAGATATGTTAAGAAGACACAGGATATATTACACTCTCCAGATTACTAAGTGAATCAAAGTCTTTAGCTCAGGCTATAATGATAAAAATATCTAAATAACTTAAATGTTCATTAACAAATAGTTAAAAGAGATTATATGTTCTGACTTTAGAAAGATATTTATCAATTATTATTAAATTGAAAAAATATTTCAGTAGAACTCAGTATATGATATGATGAAACTTTTCCATAAAAATGCAATAGATACATGATTGCCAAAGTCTGATGGTATAGAAGACTAACTGGTTCCTTTCCTTAATAGCTGAGGGTTTTAGTTCTTCTGGACTCAAGCCATGCTCCCTCACTACATCCAGCGGCTGCCTGCACACCTTGGCTTCCCTCTCCAAGCCCACCTGCATACTGCAGGACGATGAGATTACCTTCACAGAGGGTAAGATCAACACCCTTATTAAGGTGGCTGATGTCAATGTCAAATCTTTTTGGCTTGGCTTGTTTGCAAAGGCTGGCCACTGCCAACACTGGGAGCCGTGTGCAGTGCAGGGGCTGTTGGACCTGCCCAGGCAGCTGGCGCTGTACCTGCAGGAGACCCCTGGCCCCTTGAATGCTTCTGCCCCAATTAAAGAAAACAAGCAGAGAAAGAAGAATCTGAGGGGTCTGATAATATCATGGGCTTTGGTCTTAAATTCAGTAAGTACATTTATAAAACAACCTAACTAAATAAAAAAGGTAAAGAAATGCAAATTTTAATTCTAAGAAACTCAGGTCTTTTGGCCACTGTAGGGAATATAAAAACTCAAAAATGATTAGGAATTCATGGAAAAAATAAACATTATGAAGAAGATAATACACACAAAAACCAATAGTTACATAATTCCTTTCAGAATCAACACTGATCAGGAATCAAAATCATTTTTGGAGGAAAAATGTAACCACAAGTACTTTGTGCAAAAGTGTGTTAGTCACTGAAAATATTCTGTTGGAAAAGGCAGGTGTGCCTCTCAAGTTAATGGAGCTGACAATTCAATAGGAGAAGAAAGCAATTAACAAATACATGAACAAAATAATAATAGCATATGATAAAAATGATACAGAACTGGGGGTGTTATTCAGTGATAAAACATGTGTTTCATATGTACAAGGTGCCATGTTTAGAAAAAAAAGAAGGAAAAAAAAAAAGGGGGTAATGGCTGCTAGCTGCTTTGGTTTCATCATCCTACACCATATACATCATTTTTACCTTCTAAGTGTATACAATTCAGATCTGTCAATCAAAAAGAATTTAAAATGAATTATACTGGGTGTGGTAGCATGCTCATGTAATCCCAGCTATTTGGGACACTGCAGCATGGGGGTTGCAAGTTCAAGTCCTGTTGAGGGAGCTTAGATACTCTGTCTCAAATTAGGGCTGGGGATACAGACCAAGGATATAGCCGCTGGGTTCAATTTCCAAAACTGAAAAAAAAAAGTAGATTTCAAAAAATAAAATAAATATTATATAAAGAATGAAAGGTTTTGTTTTTTTTTAAAGATAACCCAAAATTATATTTCTGAGACTTAAAAATAATAGAGAAGATTTCAAGTTCAGGAATAGATGTAAAGGTGTTACTGTAATCTAATTATGATTAGAGAGTAAGGTATGCCGGGAAAAAACGTTTTGAGATGATGTTGGAGAGGTAGATCACATCATAAGAGCAAATAGTTTGGATTATTCGTAAGTACAATGAAAAGCCACTGCTATAACAGTTTGAGTGGTTTAAACAAATGTTATATGGGGAAGCTTGGTCTTCATTGTGGTGATGGTGATTCCCCTTTGGCTTCCTGAATCAGGACACTTCCTTATGTTCATCAGCCACTATTTGTATCAGACAAATAGTGTCCATGACACTATTCTACAGATCTTGCTGTTTGGATTTTCAGTCTCTAAAACTATAAAACTCATAAAGTTAGCTAAGCTCAGATATTTCATTATAGTAACAAAATGCATGAATATAATCAGTAACTGATTTACATGATATGATATAATTTATCTTGAAAAATATCACTTTGATTTGTGTATAAAATGTACTCCAAAGGGTTTGAATGGAAGGGAGAAGGCCAATAGGAAAACTACAACAATAACTCAGATGTGAAAAAAGTGAGAATGGTGAAGGGTAGGAGTAGAGATAGGGAAGAGTGAAAGGATTTATATTATATTTGTGTGGTAAAATCATCAGGACTCCCTGTTTGGAGGATATGGTTAAGATGAGTTGAGAAGGATTGTCACATTTATACTTAAACAACTATGTAGACAGAAGTAATGTTTATCAAGACAGAGAAACTAGAAGAGAATATTGTACCTGAAGCCAAGGATGTGTTTCATTAAGGAGTGTGGTCAGTTTGGTCAAGTGCTCCTGAGGAATTCAAGACAAAGAGAATGGGGCTTTGGGAGAATAGAGTGGATAGGATTTTCCATTTGCATCTCTATATAAACTAAAGATATTCACATGTGTTAAAAGAAAAGCCACCTATACTCCCAGGTTTTCTAGATGCATTTTTATACCTATTACCATGAAGATAATAATATATTTAGCATATTATAAAGATGACCATGCAGAATTGGGTTTAAGGGAAAAAATTTTTAAATTACTACATTCAATTTTTGAGTTAAAAAGTGTTTTACCTCCCGTTTGTCTAACGCAGCATATTCAGCTTCTATTTCTTCAGCCTCAGGATCCCGAGAAAACACCATCTGAGACTCTAGATTGAGAGCCAAATCTTTGTGGTGTTGCTTTTCAGCACAATCACAAGGAGTATCTTTATTTTCATTCTCAGCAAACAAGTCTCCTCCATGTTTCACTAAAAGCTAAGAGATTTTAAAAAAATAATTTACAGTCACAGATTTAAATGACAAGTTATTCTATGGTACATATTAAAAATTAAATGCATAAAAGAACTGGCATCACAAAAATGCAACTGTGTGCTTGAAACATAAGAAACAGTTCTGATTTTTTAAGATTAGAAATTCTTGTTTTCAATAATTCCTTTTATCAAACAATAAAAATATAAATTCTCAAATTTTAAAAAGCATTTTAAGGGCCAGCCAGATAGGCCAGAAGGCTCAGCAGACTAAACCACCTGCTTACGCAGAGTGCAGCAGCTGGGGTTCCATCCCTGCCTGCCATGAGTCCCACCCTGGAGGCACGCTGAGAGAGCAAATGAGACTAGGTATGGTGGCGCACCCCTGTAATCCCAGAGATTGCGAAGCTGAAAAATAGGAGTATTACTCCGAGTCCGATCTGTGTAGTGAGACCCTGTAGATCCTATACCAAAACACGTTAAAATTTTTTTTAAAAAAACATCTTATCCAGCCCCAAGAGTTTTAAAGAATAAAAACATTTACAGTTATTAAATACCTTAAACTTTTTTTTTAGAATTTCTATATCTTCTTAAACAAGATGACACTGTTGATGTGATTACCTTAACCACTAACACTAAGGTGCAAAGTTTTCATTTGTATCATTCATAATCCTGTGAAAACACTGAAATGATACTGGATGACCAAGTCACTCAGGCAATGCTGTTTATAATTATTTCTCAAAATAAGTGATGAAGACAGTTACTTATACATAAATTGGGCAAATATTCTATCACAGTCTCACTTTGATCTACACAAACCTTTCAAAACAAATGGCATGCTGGGTATGATGGCACACACTTGTAATCCCAGCTGTTGGAAGGCTGAGGTAGGAGGATCACTGTGAGTTCAAAGCCAACTTGGGCTTCAAAGAGAGTTCAACGCCAGTATGAACTACACAGGAGACTTTGTGTTAAATATAAATAAAAACAAAAGAACAAAAGCAAAAGTCAAGGAACTTGACTAAAGTTACCCAGCTAGTAAACAGCAGAAATGAACTCAGATATATAAGTTTAACCATGTCTGGATCCTGAACTCACAGTATAGGCTCATCACACAAACTAAAGAAGTCAAATTCATCCTAGGTTGTTCCTGAAGTTCTACTCAAGCTCTTTTATTATTTAAATGTGAATACATTTCAGAGGCTTGCCTTTTGTATACAGTTAATCAAAATGGCAAGTCTTTTTGTTTTTCATTTTCTTCTGGGCCCAGGAGATGGCTCAGTGGTATAAGTGCTTCCCTGGCAAGTGCAAGGGCCTGAGTTCAATCCCCAGTTCTGCCAAAAAAAAAAGAGGATTACATTTTTTTCCAAATAATATTATCTACTTTTTGAGATTGGAATTTTTGTGGTTACCTTATAATCACCCTAGAGACTTGACAAAATAAGGACTTAAACAATGTTAGGTCTGGAAGCCCCTAGCTAACTTGACAAGTTCACTGATTTGATTTCAGCTTCATGTTCTTGGTCTAGGTTATGGCTTGGAGCGAAAAGTCTTAATTTTTAATTGTACTTGGTTTGATTTTTTAATTGTAAAAATAAGCTATTAGGAAAACAAGAAATATGAAATACAGACTTGTGGTCATAAAACAATTAAAATACTCTGACTCTTCAAAAAATTATTTGCCACCCTGCCCTCCAGGGCATGCTGAGCTGCCACAGAGTCCAGGCATGGTGGCCCACGCCTGTAATCCCAGTGCAGGAGTGGCAGAAAACAGGAGGATCACTATGAGTCCAAGCTGTGCAGTGAGACCCTGTACCAAGTACATAAATGAAGAACAAATTTATTTGCCAGAGGTAGCTCTAGTTCACTGCTGTAGTCACTTCCATAGTAAGTCTGAGGACAAGGTCATATCAACTGCTGTTTTCCACCTAGAACCTTCACAGTCCAGGTGTGGTTTGGGGACCAGAGGTAATAGTCATAGATACTTCCTAGAAGTGCAAAACCAGGCTCACCACCCAACTCTCTCCTACTCCCAAGTCTCTATATCAGAATTTGGTTAGAAGTAGTATGCTAGAGGTCAACCAGTCTGGCTGTAGAATTTGATATATTCATATTACTTAGCCTAGTCAATACCAAGGATTTATAGATAAGTTCACAGAGTTTTTAACTATACACAGGATCTATTACTAGTAGCAAAAGCAAAGAAAATATATGTAGGAATTTGTTCTTTATCAGAATCTCAGTAAGTGGAACCATCTTAATAAGATATGCCAGAATTTAGACTCCCTTTGATGGGGAGTTAAAAAGGGTGCTTGTATGCAAAGGGCTGTACAAACTCATTGTTGAGAGTTACTGCTGATCACTGCTAGAATGACTCTGAAGGGTAATCTATTTTTGTAAGGAGCCCCAACTAAGTTTCACTAGAGTGAGTGAAACACATAGACCAGACTCTCACATTGCAACTGAAATCTAAACAGAAACTTATAATCAGTGATTGAATTGTTTGTATTTATTGCATTTTTCTTGGTGATAATTTGCTTGTTACACTATCTTTGGTTTAAGAATTATTATTAAGAGCCATACTGTCTGACATTAATTGGTAATTTACTAAAAACTAGTTCTGTTGCTATTCTTTGGGACAGAAGTTCAAGAATACTACTAAAGGGAAAATTTAAAATTGTTGCTGAACAAGATCAATTTTCTGTGGCATGACAGGAAATTACATCTGGTATCAAAGAGGTACTCTTAAAATGCTCCAACCAAAGCCATGTATCATTTTTCCTTATTCTCAAATAATCTAAGGAAGACTTGAACAGAAGTTAATATTTTATGAGAATATGGTTTTCAGCTATCACAAACACTTGGTGGTACCTAAAATATTCTTCCTAAATACAAACATAAAATTATCTCAACACATCTGTTCTTCTATTCGGCCTTTATGTCCATTCACAATTCCACAGGAAGAGAGGGTAACCCATAGTATTCAGAAAAATCCTGTCTCACCCTTCTGATTTATAAGGGTGACACTGGGCAAATTATTATTATTATTATTATTATTTATTTATTTTTTTGGTGGAATATGGGATTGAACTCAGACCCTTATGCTTGCCAGGGAAGCACTTATTCTACTGAGCCCTCTCCCTGGCCCCTTGGATAAATTATTTAACTGCTATAAACCTCAGATTACAGTTTTATCTGTAAAATTAAGCTTATACAATTTTTACAAGATGATTCCTAATGTCTAAGATTGTTACTTCATTATTTGCGTGTATGACTGCGAGCACTTCAGTAATCCTTTCATTTCCTCTATCTTGACCCTGACTTCCTACTAGATTTTGGCACAGAGGCCTTTTTTTTAATTTAATTCCATTATCATTCTGGTTACTTTCCTAATAGGGCCATGAATTGGATAAGTACTTTTTTGGTCTGCATATAGGAAGGAGGTGCTATATGATAAATATAGGTGCTAAATGATAACGCTGAAAATATCCTACTGTCTAGTATCACCATGGCTTTTTCCCCCCATAATTTTACTGAAGAACAAATAGCAATGAGACAGTTTCAAATCAAATTAGTAGGACAGATTTTTTTTAATGATTTTTTTTTTTTTCTTTTTAGCAGAACCAGGGATTGAACTCAGACCCTTGTACTTTCCAGGGAAGCACTTATTCCACTGAGCCACCTCCCCACCCCCACCATGGCTATCTGAAAGTGGCAAAGCAATGCACTGTATATCTGATTGCTGATGCCAGCGTAAAGAAAAATCTCCTGCCAGTTGTATAAAAGCACAAAATAGGCAGTAATGGACACCTGCTATGTAGTAGGTTACACTGTCAAGGTCTTTGTCATCACAGTGTGATGCTCACCTAACAATGCATTTCTTGGAAGAGATTCTATAATTAACACACAGCTGTATTTTACTATCCTCAAATACCTTCTTCAAGTTGGTGACTGATACACAGTCACTCCATTGCTTTATGGAGATAGTATTCCCCAAAATCACTGATCCCTTTGAAATTTCAAATTATCAAACTTTCTCAGTCTTTTAATACTTTGTCTTTTGGAATATATAACTTAATATGCTCTTTGAAACTTCTCAGCATCCTTGACACAGGGGCTCCCTTCTGCACTTTCTATTGCCTTGAGAGGCACTACTTCTTGTACTCTCTTTTTGATGCTGATACTTTAATCTACAACCTAAAGCCTTTTCAGTTGGATCTCACATCTATACATTTACTTGCTTTACTCTTGTCAATTCTATAGAGGACATTAAATTTCAATTTTATCCTTATTTCTACTTCATGGAAGGAAATCTGAGACCTGAATCTCTATTCTTGTACATAAAACTGAATCCAATTTCCTTCCAACCAATTCTTTCACCTAATGTACTTTTCAAGTATTTGATAAATGTTAGCAGGCTTTAGTTACTCAGGTTACTCATGCCCACTTAACTGAAAAATTAATTTGTTTTACTCTAATTATAGCTGTAAGAGCTTATAGAATGACAAAAAAAGATGTATCATTCAAAGATAGCTCATTAACAACAGTAACATTTAATTTTATTTTTAAAAACTTTAGAGAAAAAGAAATTCAAAAACAGAAGAGTAACAATGAGTACTGTTATCTTTAGTTACTCAGAGTACAAGACATAGGCATTTAATTGGGCAAACGAATTAGTACAAACCATTCTTTTCAATGAATAGAAATTAGTAAAATAACTATCTTACTTTTCCTTTTCCTTTCCTTCTTTTCACTTTTCCCCCATATCAACTTCTCCTTCCTTTTTAACAGTTTCTTACTTCACAGTATCTATTGTACATTTTGGATCTTACTTTTGCAGCTTCTCACACTATGGAGACAATGATGTTTATATGTGTAAGTCTGGTTTATTTCACTTACAAGTATGGTCTCAAGATGCACCAATTACCTAAAAATTCTCCAGTTTATCCCTTATCGCTGTAGTAATACTCCATTGTATACAAAGACCTTATCTGGTTTTATCCATTCCTTCGTTGATGGGTATTTGGGTGCTTTCCAAGTCTAGCTATTACAAACTGTGCTGCTATAAATATAGGTGCACATACGTTAGTGTGGTATGTCTTTAATGCTTCTAGGAAGATATCCAGAAGGGAAATAGATGGGTCAAAAGTGACCTGTACTTTTAGTTTTTTGAGCAATCTCTACACTGATTTCCACAGTGCTTGTACCAGTCTTTACAGCCACTAACAGAAGGGCTTTTTTCTTACAAGCCCATCCAGAATTTGTTATTGGTTATTTGATGATAACCATTCTTTCCACTGTGAGATGGAATCTCAGTGTTGTTTTAATTTGCATCTTTGAAATTACCAGTGATACTGAACTTTTTTTCATAAATTTACTTGCCATTTGTATTTCTTCATCTGAGAAGTGTGTAATTCATCTCAGATGCCCATTTTTGGAATGGGTCTTTAAGTTGGGGAGGCCTGACTTTTTTGAGTTCTCTGTCTCAATAGTAATCTTTTGTCTGGGGGAAAAGGTTGTAAACATTTTCCCACATTGTGGGTTGTCTCTTTACTCTGTTGGTGATTTTTCTTGCTTTCTAGTAAGATGAGTTCTTTTTTATAATCAAAAATTCATTACATGTTTAAATAAAATTATAGCAATTGCTACACTGCCATTAATCTCTCTCAAAATTCCTCGCACCCCACTTCAAACACACTTATTTCATGATTCTTGGCACTTTCTGAAGCATTTCTGGAAGTTTTCCTTCTTGAGCACTTTCCAAGGTATGATAACAAATGCAATGAATGGTACGAATGAGTGCCATCCAGTTGAAAGCAAGTTCAGGGGCTGGGGAGATGGCACTTCCTGAGGAGAATAAGCACTTCCCTGACAAGCCCAAGGATCTGAGTTCAATATCTTGCTCTGACAAAAAGAAAAAGAAAGAAAGAAAGAAAAGAAAAAAGAAAAGAAAGCAAGCTCAGAAGAACTTGTGTGCTTTCATCTGCCTTCTTCATAGGACCTGACACCACAGCATGATGTAATTTTGAGGGAGATTAATATGTCTCAGTGTAATCATTTATTTAGAAACAGTATCTTGTTTCATTTTTAAAATCTGTATCTGTTTACATTCATTGTAGGAAGTATATATGTAACTTAACACACCTTAATTCATTTCCTTTCTTTCCCCATCTTTTTCTAGATCTCTTCCCTCATTTTTTTTGTAAATCATATTTGCAACATGTATGATTACATTCAGACATTAATTTGTATGTGTAGGACATATCTTAATTGTTTTTGCATTCTCTCCCCTCCTTGCATCTCTTGGCCCCTCCCATCTGCACAAACTCTATATGTCTGTTTTCTTTTATCTATCTTTTTTTGGCGGAACTGGGCATTGAACTCAGGCCCTTGTGCTTCCACTGAGCCCTCTCCCTGGCCCTTTATCTATCTTTTATTTTGTTTTACTTTATGCTTCGGATTTCTCATATGACAAAAAGCATATTATACTTAAGCTTATTTATTTCACTTATGCTTTTAAGTTGCATTCATTTTACTACAAATGACTCAAATTTATCCTTTATACTAAAAGACTCCATTATGTGTAAATACATTTTCTTATTCTTACATCTATTAGCTATTATGAAGTATGATAACTCTATGACAGCTTTAACTTTTGAGAGGATGTCTAGAAGGAGAAAATATGGTAAAATGTAATTACAAACTAATTTGTTTTTGTAGAATCTCCATACTAATTTCTATAGTGGTTGTACTAGTCTACATTCTCACCAGCAATATAGGAGGGTTCCTTTTTCCAGAGCCTCATCAGCAGTTATTAGTTTCATGCTTAATGATTAACATACTGCCTGGAATAAGATGAAATCTCAGTGTTGTTTTAATTTACATTTCTCTAATGGCCAATGATGTTGAATGTTTTTTCACATATTAACTGGTTCTTTATGTTTCTTTTTCTGAGAAGCCTATTCGTTCCAGTTGTCCAGTTTTATTTTTGGGGTCTAATATTTTTGAGTTCTCTGTATATTACAGATATTTATTCTCTGCCCAAGGTGATGCTATCAAAATTTTTTTCCCATTCTGTAGGCTGTCTCTTTATTCTGTAGATGCCTTTGCTGTTCCGAAGCTTTTTAATTTGATATAACCATACTCCTGGGGCTGGGGAGATGGCTCAGTGAAATAAGTGCTTGCCTGACAAGAGGAAGGGCCTGAGTTCAATCCCTGGTTCCACAAAAAAAAAAAAAAAAAAAAAAAAAAGCTCCATACTTGCTGATTCTTGATGTTATTTCTTGTGCCACTGAAGTTCTTTTCAGAAAGACCCTACTTACATATAAGACTTCAGTTTTACCTATATTATCTTCTACCATATAGTATTTCTATTTTAACATTTAATTTATTTTTAGTTTAGTTTAGTACATGGTTAACTCTGTAGAACCAATTTTCCCTGCACCATTTATTAAAGAGGCTATCTTTCCTGTAGTATATGTTTTTGGCCCCTTTGTCAAAGATCAAATAACTGAATGTATCTGAAATTGTTTTTGGTTTCTCTATTTTGTTCCACTAATCAACAGGTCTGTTTTTGTGTCAAGTCCATTGTTTTTAATCACTGTAGTACAACTTAAAGTCTGAAATTGGGTTGCATCCTGCATTGTTCTTATTGTATTGGAATGTTTTTGCTATTCTGCATCTTTTTGCTCTATATGAATTTTAGGATTTTTTTCCTACTTTAGGAATGCTATTTGTATTTTGATTATGAGTTAAATCTGTGTATCAGACTGGTTCTGCTTATCCAAGAACAGAAAATATTTTTTCATTTTCTGGATTCCATTTGAATTTCTTTTTCACAGTTTTATAGTTTTCACTGTGCAGGTTTTTTACTTCATTGGTTAATTCCTAAGTATTCAATATTTTTTGAAAATAGTACTGTTATCTTAATTTCTTTCTCTATTGAGTTGTTGGTACACAGAAACTATTCATTTGGTGTGTGATTTCTGGATCCTGCTACTTTGCTGAATTTGTTACTAATTTCAGAAATCTTTTGGTGGAATTTTTTTAGATCTTCTATGTAGAGAATAAAACCATATAAAAACAATGACAATTTAATTTCTTCCTTTACTATATTTATTACTTTTTCCCCTTTATCTTGATTGCTGTTACAAGTGTTTCACATAGTTTGCTGAACAAGAGTAGTGAAACTGGGCATCCATATCTTCTTGATTTTAGAGGAAACTTTTTCAGTTTTTCCCCATATAATCTGATCTTGGCTGTTGGGCTGTCATAAATGGCCTTCATATGTTATGGTCCATCTAGCCCAATTCTTGTCAGGGCTTGCTGTTTTTTAAAATCAACATTAAACACTAGACTTTTAAAAAAAATTTTTTTTGTATCTATTGATATGGTAATGTGGTTACTGCCTTTGGTTTTGTGTAGTGTATTGTAGTTATAGATTTGTGTGCACTGAAGCCACTCTTGCATTCCTGAGATGAAACTTACTTGCTTATGATGTATGATCCCTTTGATGATTTGTTGTGTTCTTATTTGTCATTATCTTACTGGGGATTTTTTGTATCTGTGTTCACTAAAGAAACTGGTCTGCAGTTTTCCTATTAGGGTCTTTGTTTGGTTTGTAGATTAGAGTAATGCTTGCTTTCTGTGATGAGTTTGTAAGTACTCATTCATTTTTAATTTTATTGAAGAGTCTGAGGAATACTGGTGCTATAGTCTCCTCCAAGTTCTTGCAGAATTCACCAGTAAATCGAACAGGTCCTGAGTGTCTCTTAGTTGGTAGTTTTTTTTTTTTAATTACTGCCTCAATTTCATCGTTGTTAGACTTTTCTGAGTTTTTTCAGTTTTGGTAATTTATATATACTGAGGAATTTGTCCATTTCTTGATGGCTTTCCAATTTGTCAGTGCATGATTTTTCATAGAAAACTACTAATGATCTTATAGATTTGGGTAATGTCTATTTTGATTTTGCCTTCTTCACTCCTAAATACCTTTAAGACTCTCTTAAAATTATTTTTATTGAAGAACAAATAGCAATGAGACAGTCTCAAGACAAATTAACATCTTCAATAAATCAATACACTGCAAAATGTTTTCGTAATGTTTTGGTGTCATACAAGGTGCATACTTACAGACATTATTATAGCAGATATTATACTTACAGACATTATTATAGCTGATGTCTCTAATCAACTAATGAAGAGTATAGCAATATACTTATTTTTTATAGCTCAATTATATCACAGATTCAATAATTATTACTTTCTACCTTGTTATCTCCCTAGTGTTTGTCCATAGTACTAGAAGCCAACATATCTTGTCCAACCATTATTAGTGCAAATCTTGCTTCTCATAGAATTATGCAGAAGCATGGCATATTTATCCTAACTTTGATAAGTCTCTTGTCTCTCCTTCCTTGGCTAAGGGATTACATATTGTGTTTATTGTCTCAAAGAACCAGATTTCTTTGCTGATTCTTTTGCATTGCTAATTTTCATTATTATCTCTATGATTTTCTTCACTAAGTAGAGTTTGGTTTGGATTGTTGTTTTTCAAGTACCTTGATGCTCATCATAAAGTTATTTTATTTTTTTACGTATGCAGCGCAGAGTCTACAGGGTCTCACTACACAGATCAGACTTGTAGTGATTCTCCTGTTTTCACCCTCCCAAGCTCTGTGATTACAGGCTGGCGCCACCATGCCCAGTCTCAATTGCCATCTCAGTGTGCCCTGAGGGTAGGGCCAGGACAGCACCCAAGGGATCAAACCCAGTGGCTAAGCCTGTCTAAGCAGGCACTTTAGTCCACTGAGCTACCAAAGTTATCTATTTGACCTTGATCTATTTTTCCAATGTTAGCACCTACATAATACAATCCTTCTAGGATTGCTTTCATTGTGTTTTATAGGTTCTGATGTACTGTGCAAGCATTTTTGATTCCAGAAATTATTCAATTTCTTTCTTGATTTCTTTTGTCAACTACTGAATATCAGAAAGGTGTTATTAACTTTGCCAAGTGTTTAAAAACTTTCTACAATTTCTTTTGTGATTGGTTTCTTTTTTTCAAGGGCACATGATTTGATTTTGATTTTTTGCATTTCTTTGAAAGGCTTTGCAGATTAGCCTGTGATCAATTTTGGAGAAAGTTCCTTGTGCTGCTTAAAGGATAGGTATCTACTTTATGGACGTCTATAAAGTGCACTTTTTTCGAGGGTAGAGATCAGTTAATATTTCTTTGTTCATTATTTATTTAGATGCTGCTCTATCTTTTACTGAAAGTGGGGTGTTGTAGCCATTCACTATAATTTTTTTGTTTTTTATTTGCTATTTTGGTCCAGCAGCATTTGCTTTATGAAATTATGTGCTCCAATATTGAGTGCATAAATATTTACAATCATCACCTTTTCCTCTTGGATTATTCACTTAACTAATATGTAGTGACCTTCTTGTTCCCTTCTGATCAGTTTTAACTTGATGTTTACTTTCAGAATAAGATTTTTATTCATGCTTGCTTTCCTGGTGCCCAACATAAGTGTTTTCCATTCATTGGACTAGTCTATGAATCTTTTTTTGGATTAGATGAATTTCTTGAATGCAAAAGACTATATATTATTTTGGACCCAGTCTGCCAATATGCATCTTTTTTTTTTTTTTTTTTTTTTGTGGAACCAGGGATTGAACTCAGGCTGTTGGGCTTGCCAGGGAAGTGTTTATTCCACTGAGCTACCTCCCTGCCCCCAACATGTATCTTTTAACTGGAGCTAAAGCTATTTATATTATTACTGAAAATTATTTATTTCTGTCATTGTGTTCTTTTCCTGTTGATGACTCCTTTATTTTTCCATTATTTTAAACTATTTATCCTGGGGCTGGCCAAATACCTCATCGAATTAAAGCGCCTAAAAACAGGCTCAGGGTCCATGGGTTTGATTCTCCAGCCTGCTAAGTAAGCCCAGCCCTTGGGGCGTGCTGAGAGGACAATTGAGACTGGGTGTGGTGGCGTGTGCCTATAATCTCAGCTCATGGGAGACTGTAAACAGGAGGATCACTATGAGTCCATCTAGTAGTGAGATCGTGAACACCCTGTGGACCCTTCCCTAAAACTTAAAAAAAAAAAAAGAAAATCCTACTTGTCTTGCTTGACTTATTCATTCTATCTGATCTTTTGGCTTCTTGGGTTTATTGTTTATCTAATATACTTATTCTCTGATTGTTATGCTTTCTCATTATTAACTTAATTTTTTTTCCTTACAGCTACTTTGGTGTTCATGTATCTTTTAAGGTGTTCTTTGTCATGGACTGTTCTTATGTCTCCAAATCTGAAAAAATAGTTTTGCAGTATACATTAGTCTGGGTTGGAGTAAATTTACTTTTATGACTTAAAACACTTTCACTGCTAACTTTCCTAGCTTTTAAAGTTGTTGCTAAGATGTCAGTTGTGATCCTAATGGATTTACATTAGTTTTTGCTTTTCTGTGAAAATTTTTAAGATTCTGTCTTTGTGTTGGACATGTGGGATTTTTTACCTGAGGTGTTTTGTAGATAGTTTTATTTTTCATCATTCTTGATATGTATACACAAGGAAAAAAGAGGGCGCAAGTTAAAGAGGAAACCCTTGAAACTTAAAGTAGTATAATCATACAATACCAACAAAGAACCAAAAGAAAGAAGAGTAAGAAAATAGAAAAGAGAAACAACAATGAGAACCAATCAAAATGGTCCAAACCTAACAAATCAGCAAGGTTAAAGAAACTATAATTGACAAATAAAAACCTTTGCACAGCTATTACAGCACTAACATAGCTCTTCCACATAGTCCCTGCTTTAGAGACAATTGCCTGTCCAAAGCCTTGGGGACTGTTGCACAGTTCACACTCTGGTTTAGAACTCCAGGTGTACCCCTACGTGGACCTGTGGATCTGAAGTCTTGATTGACTGGATGGTAAATATTGCAAACTTTTCCATTTCTCTTTGCCCTATTATGTGGCCCAAAAGCTGCTATCTCAGGTTCTGATCACTACTATTTGCTCCAGCTCCACATACAGGAATCACAAGATGGTGCTCTCTCTCCTTTTGGGAATAGTGATGTCACAGAACTATTTTCTGATTTTGCTGCAGAACTGAGACTCAATTCCTTCTGCTCTTTTCTGTTAGTGTCTTCTTCCTCCAATGGAGGCAGCTGACAGGCAAGGTGCTCAATGCTCCATGTGTTGCACTCCCAACTGTACATGGGAGAAATAGGTAGCTTGTTATTAAAATTGTCTGTGCTGGGGCTGGAGAGATTGTGCATAGGTTTAAGTGCCGTCCTGGCAAGTGCATCATCCTGAGTTTGATCCCTGTTATCAAAACCCCCTCACCAGAACCCAAAACAAGACAACAATTTAAAAAACACAAACTAAAAAAACAACAAAATTCTCCCTGTTGAGGGAATCTTCTCTCCCAGGATCTTGCCACTGACTGGCTCTGGGGGTGCTAGCACATGGCTATGAAACTGTATCCCTTTCTGTTTTCAGTCTGAATCCCTAGGCAGGAGCTGTTGGCTTCCTGTGCCCAGTGGGGAAGATAGTTTAACAATCCCTATTGTCTGTGAGGGGCTGCCTTGTTCTCTTTTCCAAGGTGATGTGGTGGATGGGGTTGGGGCATCAATTTTTAGGTGTGAATTTGTTTTCTCTCTCCCACTCTCTAAATTCTGGATATCAGTTAAGGTGAACTGTCTACTCATTTATTTTAGGGAAAAGTCTACAGGGTGTTCAGGGTCTCACTCCTAGATTGGATTCAGTGATCTGCCTGTTTACAGCCTCCCAAGAGCTGGGATTACAGGTGCACACTACCATGCCCAGTCTCAATTGCCTTCTCAGCCTGCCCCAGGGGGCGGGGCCAGCATGGCCCTTGGGCCTGCTTGCAGGTGCTTTAATCTGCAGAGCTATTTGGCAGGCCCTTAGACTTTATTATCTTTTACCCCCACTTCAGAGAACTTGTTTTTCTTCAGCACCAAATCAGAGGTACTCACTTGGTACAGGTATTTCCTGGCTTTTCTGAACTAACAATTTTTCCATTCTTTATACTTTTCAAGCACACTTCATATTCCAACACAGGAAAATCCCAGAAATGAGAGAAAAAGTGTATAATTTGTTTTATTAAATTTTGATTTAGCAGATTTAAGTACTTGCACGTAGGTGCAGGAGCTGGGAGTTCGATACCGGGCCTGTCCTGCTGGCCCCACCCCCCAGGGCACACTGAGATGGCAACTGAGACTGGGTGTGGTGGCATGCATGTAATCCCAGCTCTTTGGAGGTTGTAAACAAGTGGATTATTATGAGTCCAATCTAGTAGTGAGACCCTGAACACCCTGTAAACCCTTCCCTAAAAATACAAAAAAAGATAAAGTTTTGTGTTTTAATGAAGTGTTATTTTTGTGTTCAGGGTACTTGTATGTATTTTTCATGTAATATTTTAAAATCTTGTATATATGTACAATACATAGGACTTGGTATATATTGATAATGTTATTTTATATTTTTAAAATGTGAAATCATTTCGCTTTCCTTTACGAGTTTCTTCGTATTATACAATAGTATACTGCAAAGTAAAAACTATGACCAAATCTAATCTTGCTGCCAGGATGGCTTTTATGTTTTCAAATGATTATAAAAAAGTTTTACTTTATATTATATTTTGTACCAATGAACATTACCAAATTAGGAAGCACAATACAGGTATTAGTTATTATCATTATTATCTTGAGGCTAAAAATAATCAGATAGAGAACCAAGTTTAGAAAAACATACTTAAATCAGTTATTACCCTAATTTGTATAAGTACAATCTAAACTTTTCCAGTTCATCAAAGTATTATGACATCACCTAAAAATAGAAGAAAGGTACTATTTTAAGGTGTACAAGTCATGTTGTGACTTATATATTGTATTTATTTTATGAACTTATACTACAAAATACAATAACACCTCTAAACGCTAAGTGATTTACGCTTCTCTTGAAAACTTTTTAATTTAATGAACAATAAATATAAGGAATTAAGACTGGGCAAGAATATAGTCAAGTAAAAGATATTAACAATAAACTTCACATGGATAATATGCTATAATTTGTCAATGAATACCATAATAAATGTGAGATACATGTTCACAGAGCTCTACTGAGATGTTTTCCATTAAGTCAAAATGCTGTTCTGACTATAGGAAAATAAAAACACTCAATAAGTGGTATGGCTTATATAATGTGATATGCTTGACAGATTATGCAGCGTGTGTATGCATGAATGCACACACACACCCCTCACGAAAATCATTAGGCCTTCCAGACAGTACAGGATAAATACAGCACTAACTTCCTTTTCACTGACTAAACAAAATTATCTTAGTAAAAACATCACACTTGATTTTTTGAACAATTTAACAAGCATATTACTGTAAACATACTTCAGAATCAACAACTACTAAAGCAATGCTTTTTGAGAAATTCTGAAACCAAGAGATTAAAACAGCAATATAAAAGCATTTTTACTCCCCTCAAAATAAATTATTTTCTGTTCTAACCCACTTTAGAAATATGATGTAGTCTCATCAATAACAGTGAGTCACTATAGTAGGAAATCTACAGGCAGTGAGCACAGAACAATATCCAAAAAGTCTATGTAAAAAGCTTGAGAATTCTGCTACTAGTCCTCTACCATAAATCCTAGGGCATTCTTCCTTCTACACTGAATCAGTGCTAGAAGCAGCTCAGGACTATCACTAACTAGTGGATAACAGCAACATAGGCATAAAATATGACAAAGATTCCAAAGATTAGAAAGTATCACAGTAACAAGAGTAAGTAAATACAAGATCAGAATAGGTTCAGCATGAAATAAAGTGATACTTCAGATATACTAAAGAAATGTTTTGCTGGGGGTATAGCTTAGCGGCTTAAGCACCTGGCTGGCAAGTGCAAGGTCTGGAGTTTGACTCCAGGTATCATGATTAAAACAAAAAAGGGGGAGGGGAGAAGGAAGGAGGGGGGAAGAAGAAGAGGAAGAGGATGAGGAGGAGGAAGAGGAGGAGGAGGAAGAGGAGGAGGAGGAAGAGGCTCCAGCCCTGCCCAAGCAAGGCCCTGCAAGAGTGTGGGAAAGCTTCTGCGCTCCCCTGCGCCTACTGGTCCTCTCTGGATCAAGCCCAGGCCGGCCACATGAGTGAGACCTTTTGTTGCACTCTCAGGACCCCTCCACCCCTCCACCCGTCAGGAGCAGCCCAGGCCCACCTTGTGAGTGAGACTTCCACTTCCACAGTGCTCTCAGGACCTCTCCACACCCACCCAAACCCAGGCCCTGGCAGTGTGTGGGAGAGCTTCTCACTCTCCTGCACCCCCTGGACCCCTCCAGATCCAGACCAGGACTGGCATATGGGCCTGGGTGAAACTCTGCAGCTGAATTCCCTACATAGAGAGACTAGGGGCCAAAACCATCCAACTAATCCAAGAGCAGAACATCTTGCCAGAGGTGTACAACAGGTTCACCTCCAAGGGTTGCAGCATGAAGGAGCTGAGCAGAGTAGCCAAGAAGGGCACAACTGGATGAACTCAAACATACTAGATCTGCACTCGAATTTTAGAAGGTGCTAAGGTTATAACTCCACCAAAGCTCTACACTAAAGGTCAGAGGACAGTGCTATACAAAATGACAAAGAGAAGGAACAAAATGCATTCTCAGGCCCTGAGCCCACCCAGAACAAGTGCAGAGGACACTAGCACAGCTGAAATGTCTGAATTAATAGTGTCTGAAGAATCAAATGCAGAAACACATAGAGGAAGTAAAGTCAGAACTAATCTCTGAAGTAAAAGAATTAATAACTGCTTCTCAAGAAGACAAAAAAATACGAGGAGATTAGAAAAGCAACGACTCTTTGAATGAGCAATACAGGAAAGAAATAGATCGCATGAAACAGAGTCAGAGATATAGAGGAACTTAAAATTTCAATCACAAGCAGGAGGAGGAGGAGGAAGAGAAAAAACAAAGAAAAACATGTTTTAAGAAAATGTACTCATTTTGATACATCAATCACTTTAAAGTATAACATTCAATAAACATTAAATTTTTGACCTATATTTTCATATTAAGATCACTGCTTTTTCAATAAAGACACACAATTTTACAAGAAAAAAACTCTGTGATCCAATCTTTTTTTTTTCTTTTTTCACCCTTATTTATTTGGTACAAGCTCATTATGTACCTTGGACTCCAGTGATCCTCCTGTCTCAGCCTCCCCAGTACTGGGATTACAGGCATGCACCACCATGCCCAGTTTCAGTGGCTGGCTCAGGAGGGGCCAGTATGGCATATGATACCAGGGATCAAACCTGGGTCCTTGCACTTGCCCAGCAGGCACATAAGACTACCAAGCTATCTCTCCAGCCCTGTGATCCAATCTTAAAAGCTCCCTACTCACTGTTAGATTTATACAAAATAATTTCTATGCACTATATATGGATAGACACAAATGTTGATAGCTGAGAAATATCTGTTCTGTTGCATGTATATGAGGGATGATATTAAGTAGTGTATGACTTCTTGGCTAAGATTTTATGTTACATGAATGACTAAATAAACCTAGAAAGATGTAAAACAAAATTCAAATGTAATAAAGTATATATTCAGGTGTACTTAAGTGCAGATTGAATGGGGAAAAAAAACCTCAAATTAAAATTACAGGTGTTAAATGCATTTATGAATATCCATCCACAGCTTAGTGAATTGACCAATTCTAGATAATATAGTACAGGTCCCAACGGTCAAGATTTGCCATATTCAGCATGCATAATTTTATATAATAAAATCAACAAAAAGTACAATGTGTCACTACTAAAGCTATTACTTTGAATACAACAGTGATTAATTGGTGATTGTCATTCAAGAAGAAATTAGCAAAGTTAATTGTTCTTGATTCCATTTTATTTCAAAGGTTGACTGTGCAACAGTAGGCTTTTTCCTACCTAAAACAATGTGATAACTTTATTTGAAAAGATCCTTGAATCATTTAGAATCAACAAAGGAACAAAAATGGCTAGTTTAGATATTGTTGGTTGGGGATATAGCTCAGTGGCAAAAGTGCCACTTGGCAAGTGCAAGGTCCGGAGTTCGATCCCTGGTACCAAAAAAGAAGATATTGTTAAGAGCAACAAAACAAATACTGATTATGATCTATCACTAAGACACAAATTTTACAATGCAAAACATTAATAGAAAAGCTTTACCTCTACACAGGCTTTCATCCCTGAGGCAGCAGCATAATGAAGGGGTGTGTTTTTCTTGTTATCAACAGCATCAACAGCTGCTCTCTCATATTCACCCTGGTCAAGTTTTGCTCCTTTCCATCTTAAGATCATCTGCAGACAATCAGCTCTTCTGAAATCATCTTCCATAGGGCGTGCTAAGCGAGGATGCAGGGCTCCTTCTGAAATCATAATCTGAGGTCCCATACACAACAAATGCATTGATGTTTCATTGTGCACATTCCGTTTATTAGGATTGCCATCTCTACCAAAAAGAAACGTCCTAAAATAGAACAGAAAGATGAAAACTATTTTTGTTCAAGCAGGAAACATATAAAAGATAAATGTAAAAGATATACTCTACTTCAAAGCCAAAAATCTAATTTCTATCAAGTGTTTGGACAGTGATGATAGTTAAAATTAAGTATTGAATAATTGAAATTTGCATCAAGAATAGATCTTGAGTATTTTCAGCACATACCCTGAAAGGTAACAAAAAAAGGTGATGGGTATGTACTTGATTCTACATCAAAGCATCACATTGTACACCTTGAAATATATACAATTTTGGTCAATTATACCCCAATAAAACTGGCAAAAATAATTTGTGACTCCCTCTACACTATCTAATTAAATTTCCAAAGACAAAAGAGTACATAAATTAAATATTAGGTTTATTTTCAGGAAAGGAAAGCAACAAGGTAATATCTACTTTTAGTACATACATTGAAAATCTTAATTTAAGTCAACGTTCTTCAAACAGTTAAGGAAAAACACTGAAAACCTGGAGGATGAAGTTTTAAAATAAAGCACAACGTATACAGTCAAATTATAAAAATAATCCAAACTGGCAACTAAAAGACAACAGACAATCACCTATCAAATAAGTTTTCAAATATTCATTTATCAGAATAATAACAACATAGAAACATATTTTAAGCTTAAATGAAGCAAAAACATTAAATAGATTGCAAACCTTAAATTTGCTGGTCATTAGACACTTCTGTAATTTTAGAAGTTACTGCTAGTGACTAGAGCTTTAGAGCAATTATATTTTAAGTTTAATAAAATGAATGAATAAAAAAAATCAACAGATAAATCTGAGCACAGACTGACATTTTGCTTTTGAACTTGAGGAAAAACGTTCATATTCTGACAAATTGCCCTCTTTCTAAAAACAACATTTAAAGTCTACTTTTAACTGCTATACTTAGGTACTTATTTATGCATATTATAGTTTGAGCCAAAGTCACACACTAAGCAGCAGAGCTAGTTATCTCTGTTCTGTGTAAACTTACATTTTAATATTTGACTGTGGGAGAGAATAATGTAACAAATATCCCCAATAGCTAAAGGAACAGCATTAGAAAGAAGACCTCTGAAATCAGCAATTTCTATGTTAAAAGTTCTTATGGTAGAATTTGAGGTCCTCCCCCATACACTGCTACTAGTATTGGAATTGGACACTGAACTCCAGGAAAGTGCTCTGTCATTTGAGACTGGGTAAAATGTGGGCAGGTGTAACAAGTTTTGAAAGCTAAATAGAATAATACAGACAATAGGGTATTGTTAAAACTTTCTCATGACAAAGAAAATTCAAAAACTATGCTTCAGGACTATTAATCTACATATGAAATTTTTAAAGTTTAGAAGCAGAGCAGAATGAAAAAAAATCACAGATCAGCTATTTTTATTGTTTTTGGGTTTTTTTGTGGGGGGGACCCAGGGATTGAACTCAGGCCCTTGCGCTTGCCAGGGAAGTGCTTATTCCACTGAGCCATCTTCTCCCTGGCCCATAGCTATTTTTATCGCAAACAGGCAGGTGACAAAAGTGAACTAAATTTATGGAAGTGTATGCTGAGTTTGGTAGAGTGGGAATGAAAAGAAGTAAATCCAAAAGACAGAGAACTCAGCAGGTTTGGTTAACTAAAGAGTAAGTTAAAAGATGATTTAAATATAGGATCTAGATGCAAAAAGAAAACTAAAGATCATCAACAGTGCATGTTAGAAAGCATATGTACGTCATAAAGTTAACTGACTAGTCTACAAGGTCTGTGAGATAAATATACATTTTACAGATGGGAAAACTTAAGTTGAGTGTGATTAGAAAGTAATTTGCCTTGCTAAATAGCTGAGGCAGCCGTGACATATCAGTTGATCTACATGTGGTGTTTCTGTTTCATAGCTCCACGCCTGGAATCATCTACTTGGCAACTAACTAGCTTTGCCACTCACAAGTTATGAGATTTCCGACAAGCTATTCACTCTATAGTACTTCTGTTTTCTCACCTTTAAGACCTAGACAATAAACTACCTTATAGAAATGTAATGAGGATTAACCAAGATAATGCATATAAGCATTAGAAAATAATAAACCCTTAGTAGATATTTATCATTACTATATTACATTGTTACAAGAGCATAATACATCACTGTCAATGATACAAGGATCCAAGGGCAGGCCAGAAGCACAGTGGATTAAAGCACCTCTTAGGCACACACAGAGACTGGGATTTGATCTTTAGCTCCACATACCACTCTGGCCCCACTCCCAGAGCATACTGAGACAGTGATTGAAACTGGGCATGGTGGCGCGCCCCTGTAATCCCTGTACATGGGAGGCTGCGGCAGAAGGATCACTATAAGTTCAAGGATACCTTGGGCTACATAGGGAGTCTAATACCAGCCTGAACTACACAGCAAGACCCTGTGAAAAAACAAAACAAAAACACTGGTCATAAAGATATTTC
>PVKA01010166.1:0-65419 GCA_004027165.1 Ctenomys sociabilis | reverse complement strand
AGAAAAAAAGAAAAAAACATTTAATAAGATAAAAGGGTAAGGGCAGAAGAAAGACAAACATAGGGTGCAAGGAGAACTTATTGTAAGAAGAAGGCTAGGAAAACAATAGAGCATAGTGCATATAGACATAGAGGGGGAAAAACAGAATCAGTATTGTTAACAGAGCACAGAGCAGGAACCTGGCTTGGGGGTGCAGGCCTGTAATGCCAGCACTTGGGAAGTTGAGACAGGAGGGTTTCTCTGAGTTTGAGACTTGCTGGGGGGCTACAAAAGTGAGCATAAGCCCAGCCCAAAATGCATAGCAAACCTTTTCTAAAAAAAAGGAAAATGAGAGCAATATTCTCACATCTAGCTATCTCCTGCCCCTCCTTGTTGTCTTAGTGCCAAGAAAACAAAATTATCACAGTCAACATCTACAAAAACACTAATTAAAGCAATAACATTACCCCAAGTTAGAGGTGAGGAATTTCAGAACAAAAGATGTTGACCAACAGGTCCACCTGTAATTCTAACTCAGACATATGCCAAGACCTGTTGTTATAACATCAAACTGCCTTTCATTATTTTTCAACATTATGCTGTGTATTCCAGAAAACAGCTTTAGATCTTTAGGCAATGTGTAGTTTTAAAACTACTGTGGAATATTGTCAAATAAAAGCACAGCTTGAGTCTTATACTTTTAGGCCTTAAAACCTTCTTGCAAAAAGCAGTTGTTTTTACCTATGAGTCTCTTGTCAAAAAGAGTAATTGAAATTTTTGTCGACGTGGAGAAACAAACCACATGGTCATGTTTCAAGGTCATAGACTGGTGATTAAATGTCATTATACAAGAGAGCATTAAATGACCTCTTATTAAGTTTCCTTTATTCTTTCCTCACACTAATTCTTCAGGGTCTATGAGATCATTACTCCCATTTACATCCAACATGGTGGTGTCACAGGAAGAGTTTTAAGTAACTCACCCAAAATTGCAGAACTAGGCAGGTGGGGGAGCTGCGCTAGGAACCTGAACTGCTCAAGGTCAGGAATGTGTGATGGGCTGCTACGCTGAGCTGAGATGACCTTCTAAGCACCTACATGTATGAGACTCATATTAGTGAATTCCATTATCAAAGGAAAATTAATTACTTTTTTCCTTGCAAGGCAACAATTTGAATGTATAAGAACCTATTCAAATTTACAAAATGTTATCTTTGAAGACAAAGTGGCTCAGCCTTCCACCCCACAGACGCACCATGCAGACTCACACAGCATGCACACAATTACAGTCATGGCACTCAGATCCGCTTCTGCAGTCAGAGAGATCCTGGATTGAGTCAGGATGCTTATCAACTTCCCAGCATTAAGGAAGTCTGTGAGAAGCAGCTTGCTTAGACCACAGAGGAGTTGCTTTAAGTTCAAGAAGTGTCTCTCCTTCGGGCAACAATCCCATCTAGCTCTTGCAATCATAAGATCTGGGTACTGTTAACATGAAAATTTTGCTATCGCTACTGGGCTGTGAATGGTGCAAAATGAACAAACAGCCTCGGGTAGCCATGGTTCACATAGTCACCAAATACTGATGGGCACAGAGATTGAGCTATCTTTTCAACCTTATTACTGTTTGTAAGTTGATTTTAAGATATAAGGTTGCTGGAACGAAGAGTACAAACCTCACTGCTGCTGGCATAACATTTGTCAGCAAATTGCCCTGGATGGTTTATCAACACAATGCACCTCATGTCACAGGAGCCACATTATTTAAAAAAACGCTAAAGTGATATTGTAATATTATACACTTTTCCTTGAGGTCGATAGAAGGACACCAAACAAACAAGTAATTACAGCATAATATGAAGTGAGCAATTACACATGTGCATGTTTTTGCTACCAAATAAGTCACTTCTGTGATGGCAATTTCTCATCTTGAAGAAATACCTCCCCTCATCTAGAAATCCTGAAGCCTGAAATTGTGAACACGTATGTGCTTTGAAGGTAATCCTCTACATGAAATACTGAATTTTATTCAAAAGTATGACCTTTTTGATTACTATAGGGATTGTGATTCAGAAAAGTACATTCAAGGACTGGCCAAATATCTCAGCGGATTAAAGCAGCTGCTTAGGCAGATGCAGAGGCCAGGAGTTCAATCACTGGGCCTGCCCCTGGGCGTGCTGAGAAGGCAAGTGAGACTGGGCATGGTGGCATGTGCCTGTAACCCCTGTGCTTGGGAGGCTGTAAACAGGCGGATCACTACAAGTCTGATCTAGTAATGAGACCCTGAACACCCTGTACACCCTTCCCTAAAATGCAATTTAAAAAAAGAAAGAAAGAAAGAAAAAGAAAAAAATAAAAGAATAAGAAGATTCACTGGGGAAAGCAGTGCACACACACACATCACAAATGAATCCGCTGTCTTCCCCTTCCTTCCCTTCTCTCCTGCCCCCAACAGACCAGATACTTGTGCCATCTCCACAGTAAGAGTCTGGTACAATAAGAAAAGTGAAATAATTTAGTATTGGTGGGGGACATTAACAATAATGATAACAATAAAAAACCCTTTCCATGTTTTTCACTGCTTTTAAAATTGAATACTTTCATCCTGACCCCCTGGAATGCTCATCACCTCCTCCGGACAAATTAAAGAACCAGGAATCACAGCAACCATAACATCTTGTCTCTCTTGCTGCCAAAGGCAACACCCTGTGACATGGTGAGAGTTTGAAGTTCTTAACCTTCCATTCAGTTGACGAGAAAGTTTTCCTTAGAAGCAGGTCCTCGACTGGCCCAGTAACCTACAGTTTAAGGCTCATTATCCTTTGTTTTAGCAGTGATGAGCTGAAAACTGTAACACATTCATGAACACACAATTGCACTCTTTACAAATGCTTGCATGATGTAACCTACAGTACAACTACTTGTTGAAATACCAAAATCAACAATTTACATTGTTTGCATAAATACACACAAATAAGTACACACACGCACACACAAACACATACATGCGCTGGGTCTTAAAATTTAGTTGTAGAATAATGCCCTTGTCTATTGCTATCAAGGAATTTTGCTTACCATACTCCTCCAGTTATGTAAAACAAGCAACTTTCCTTTTTCATGTATCAAACCGCAGTACTCACCAGGAATGCAAATAACCTCAAGACAGTCAGTTTTGATAGTCAAGAAAATGTTAATCATTACATATAGCATGGTACATTTACCAACCTCTAATGTATTGTTTTTCTTGATCTCATACAGTGTGAAGAAATTTGTAAAGCAGCTTGCCTAGAAGAATTCCTATAATGTAGCAACCAAAATGTGTAGGTAAAAACAACAGAAGCAACCTTGCATTCATGTAAATTAAAACTCCAAATCATAAAATGTCATGTATAAAATTTATTAATAAATGAAATGTCCTCCCCCTTCCCCTTCTCTTCATTTTAAGATATTAAACATAAAATTATCAGGACTTTATATGCTAGGAAGTGTATTGAAAGTACTTTCCAAATCATACCACCCTAAACCTCTAGATGGCAAGCTTTAGCAAAGTTTTATGACTGGTCTGAATTCAGTTTCTTAGCAATTCTGTATAATCCACCTATTGAAATGATTTTCAGTTTAATAAGCTACTCAGATGTATTGTGCTTTTATGGAACAATGAATGAAAAAAGAGAAATGCATTTTTTTCCCCAGAATTTAATCTTTTTCTTTGCGATTGCCTAATTGTAACAAGATGGTGTGTCCCAGTGTCTTCTGGCAGTGTCTCTCTAGTGTGCAGAATGTTCTGGAAAAGTTCTACCTGATAAGTGATTTCAGCTGGCTTCTTTAAAATCAAATATTGCTTTATAATTATAAAGATTAGTTACAGCTTTTGTTATGGGATTTCAGAGATCTCAAAGGATAATAAGAGAAATCCTTCGAGAAATATAAATTAGATAGTATGTACGTGAGTGTGACATCAGAATCCTCTCTACTTCAAGTATGTCTTTTCCAAGCCATAACCAATTTCCAAATTATATGTGTTTTGTTGTTGTTATGAGTTTTGTTACTAAATTCGGTAACCACTGGTATTCCTTCAGTCAAGTTAAAAACTATTGATTTTTCAAGGCTAACTACTGTACATAAAAATGACGATGGGGTGAAGAGAAATAAAAGTAGAGTTGATAATTAAAAGAAAAGCAAGTGGCACTGAAATAAGTTAATTTTATGCGTAACATAATTTGCAATACAGTAAGTCCTCAGTTTATAAATAACTGAGTCTCAAATTTTGACAGGTATGCTAAGACTCACTTTGTCATCTTAGGAAGGTATAGAGTATTGATAACTGGTGGTCAACTTAGGACACCCACCTGAACTGAACTAGTACGGTAGTGCTGGGTGTGGAGGGGCCCTGGAGAATGTTGCCAGCAACATTAGAGGCTGTTGGGAGCTGGTAGAATCTGTTGGGAAGCTGTTAAGGAGCTGATGGTTCTCTTGGGCTGTTCTTCTGGAAGACCTTGTCGTGTTTGCTTTCCTGATGAACTTGGCTGCCCTAGTCAAGGGAAGAGCTCAGAACCTCACTGTTGCTGAGAATCACTATGGTTCATTTTGGTGGTACTGTGGTCCTCACCTTGAACATCACTTCCTGGTTCTGGAGGGGAAGATGGTACACAGTTCAGTCTCCTGGAGAAGCTTGCTACATTAGCTTTCATGATGGGAACTCAGCTTTCCTCATCTTAGAAGAAGCTTGGGACTTTACTGTTACTGAGGATGGCTGTGGTACTTTTGGAGGGAGCTTTGGTTCTTACCTTGAGGGTTGTTTCCTGGCTCCAGTTAAGATCGCTCAGCTGGCTAGCACAGATCCTTCTTCCCACTGGCCCAGACTTTTTGGTTTCCACTGGTGACCTTTGGGCCCTTCCAGAACAAACCTGTGAAACAGAACTGCATGAGACATTGTCATGGGGTCTAGGCTGGTGGTGGTGTTGTGGTCTCTACATCTTCAGTGGAACTCATTCACAACATTGTCATAGGATCCAGGCCCTCAGCTAGATTCTTTGATCTTTAGTGTGTGGACAGATTTCCTGTACTCTCTTTTTGTATATGATTGTTTAGATGACTATTATAACAGTATAAAATGTGTCCTGTATTGATTGTATTGTTCCCCTTGCACATGCCCAAACCACAATGAAAGGGAAAAACAGTTCTCCAAAATGTGTTTCAATATTAAAACATACTATAATATTGAAACATTACAACAGGGCATCTGACTCAATTAGCATATGTATCTGAGACAAACTGGGACAAAATTTGTCCCACCCAAAGTGAACCCAGAGTGTTTCCCTGAAAATTTTGCATACATTTTGTAAAACAAAGAAAGAACAACTTTTTTGCCTTTCTTCCTGTAGATGGAGACTGAATAAGAAAGAGTGCCATTTCATCTTGCAGTGCTCAGAATCCAACCCCAGCCTCAGGTATGAGTTGAGGGCCTCAGCCCTGAGCTATATCACAGATCTCCAATTATGCTGGGGCTCAGCATTCTTAATTGTGAGGCATTCTAGAAGTCATTCATTTCCAATTTGCTTAAGCTTACTTAGGTATTGTTTTGAAAACTTGAGATCAACAGAAGCTTAACTAATACTCCTGTTTCTTTCTGTCATTATGTTTTTAAGGAAAATAACTTTAAAGCTAAATTAAGTTCATAGTTTTAATTATTACTTATGCAAATACTAACTGAAAATGAAGACACTTTTCAAAATATGATGGAAGCCATATATATATATATTCATGAATCAACCATACTGTTATTGCAAGAATAAATAAAATAGAACATTTAAATAAGATAATATCAATATAAAGAAGTTTGGGAATGTATATGTGAAAAGAACTAAAAAAAACTTCCATCCATTGAAAGTATAAGTTCAGTGTATATATGCATACAACCTACATTCAGAGACTTTCTCTGGCTTTGGAAATATATTTTAATTAAATTATGCATGCTAAATTGAAATAAGGTATAATGATGAAATGATGGATTGAATTTGGCTCTCCTGTTCACAAGCTGGATGACCTCTCAAAAAATCTTTATAACAGTGTCACATTTTCTCTAGACAAAAAGACCTTCTCTTTTTCAAAACAAAACTGAGATTTGTTCTGTATATGCTTTGTAGACCCTCATGAAATTTGCTTTAATTTTGAAATAAATGAAAAATACACATGGACCCAGTGAGGGATCTTAGCACTATATCCTGTGGGAAACACTTGCCTGAGAATTCAGACAACTCACAAGGGAAGGGAGAGGCAACATCAGAAATAACCACTTGGCCTCAGGAATCTTCTTCATACAGGGGAGTGAAACTCCCCACCTGAAAGGCATCTGGGGTGAGTTCTTGTTCTTTAAAACCAAAGGAGCAAATGGAGGTTAAAAGCAGAATATTTGTTGGGGAGAAAAAGCTTCTGTCAGAGAGGACAGAAGGGGGATCTGAGCAGGTTGCCTCAGGAAGCTGTCTCTTCCAGGTTTTTTATTTTTTTTATTTTTTTTATTTTTATTGAAGAACAAATAGCAATGAGACAGTTTCAAGACAAATTAACAGGACAGATTCAATAAGTTAATACATTGCAGAATGTTTTCCTAATGTTTTGATGTCATACAAAGTACATACATGACATTATACTTACAGACATTATTATAGCAGATATCTCTAATCAGTGAATGAAGAGAGTGTAGCTATATACTTATCTTATTTTTTATAGCTGAATTATATCACAGATTCAATAATTAAAATACTTTCTACCTTGCTATTTTCCTAGTGGTTGTCAATAGTACTAGAGCCAACATAATGTCTTGTCCAACCACTATTAGTTCAAATCTTGCTTTTGTCTAGAACTGTCAAAAGTGAGCAATCCATTGTCATTAAACCAATTTAGGTGCCTGAACTCGGTGACACAATCCAACACAGTCTAGCATTCCACAATAATAGGGAGTTATCTGAAGAAGTTGTTGACTGTAGCCATTTACAGCTCAACTTATTATTATGGTCCACGTTATACACCTCATTTTTATACTTTTCTGCTAGATGGTTAAGACCGAGATAGAGCAAAACCTATATACCAAAAGATGTAGCTTTTGTTTCTGATGAGGTCAGTGAAGTCCCTCAGGGTTTATCTTGTAATCCTGTACCTTACTCTGTAGATCCTTTGTCTGTGTCATCCATGCAGATGAGTTTTTTTTTCAGAACCAGGGATTGAACTCAGGCCCTTGCACTTGTCAGGGAAGTGCTTATTTCACTGAGCCATCTCCCTGGCCCAGGGGTTTTTATAGAGTTAAACCATGTGGTGAGGTGGGTCTAGAGTGGAGAGCATGGGAACTCTCTTAAGTGGATAAGGTGGGACAGATCTACAGTCTACAGTCAACCAGTGAGATCACAAGCACCATTGCTCAGGTAAAATTAATTAAATCCAACACCAAATGAGGAAGTGAGTCACATAGCAAGTGGGCATGAATATGGGACAGGGTTTCTTTTGTTGGGGATTGGGTCAGTGACTCTTTAGGGCTCTTTCAAGGTAATTGATACCTACATTTAAAATATCAATAACTGATGCCAATCCCCAGGGAAGTATGCGGCTGCAATGGTTTTTACTCTTTTGTCTTGAGGTATGACCCATATTGCATAGGGTTTGTCTCTTCCAAAGCTGCAAAGTCACCTCATTTTCCATATTGTCTCCCTGAGGGCCTGGCCCTGTCTGACTGCCTATAATATTTCTGTCTAATTTGGCTGCCTACAACACTCTTGTGCCCACATCAGACCTGCCCCCTTACATTATATGAGCTAATAATTTGCATTTCCCCTAAACTAGTTTGTGCCTGGCTTCTTTGAAAGCTAAAGCAATCTTGAAAAATACATGGTCAAATCCTTTGATTCGTATTCTTCAGTGAGATCTCTTATTTTTCATGGTGCTAAAAAGTCAAGTCACGAATTGAAAATAAAAGGAAAACTACTTGTCCTTTTGCAATCATTCTAGTACATAAAAGCACCATAAATTTTCATCAGATCATGTGTACAGATGTCTGTGTTCAAAAATATGTTATTGACATATAGTGATTGACAGAATAAGGTTTTCAGAAATGGAGAACCTTAAAGAAAAATGGATCAAACTTTAAAATGTGAAATGTCAAACAGATTAATCTGTTTAACATTAGATTACTGAGTACAGCCTAAGAGGTCTTCAAGTGGAAAATACTGCAGGGATGTCCAGAATAACTGATGTGACTTAACTGAAGTAAACATGAATACCATTAAAGGGAATTGTTCTGCTACTTTTTCTTGGATTCTTGCTCTATCATGTACCAACTCCTGGCACATGAGAATTCAAAAAATGAACACTTGCAGCAGAGTGTGATTGAAAGATTAAAAAGGAGTACTTATGTAAAGACTACTATAATGCTGCTTAGGAAAGAGAAATCTCCAAGGAAAATACCAACAAAGGCATAAGACAAAAAAAAAATTGAAATTCATCACATCATTTGCAAGACACAGTCTATTAGAAAAGGTACATGATTTCTCCAATCTTAGTTCATCTATTACATTGGATAGAGAGAGGCCACTCACTCCTAGAAACCACTGGCCATCCCTACAGGAGCAGCAGCACTGCCTCCCACTGCTTTCATGGCAAGTGCTGCAACATGCCGTTGATCATGCCATCAGGCCCTTGACTGGGATTTGAAACCAGAGAGAGTTACCAAGGTCTTTAGTTGAAGCTGGAAAAGGCAACTAAGAAGCTTCTTTTCATAGTGTCAAACAAAGGAAGGGGCCTGCACCAAAGAAGAAACCGATCAGAAATACAGTGCAATGCAAAACAGTCATGCTACTCTAACACCCATGTTATTCTGAGTCCAGTTTTTTTATTCTGCAATACCTTATGCATGGTGGTTGTCCCACACTTCCTTGGAATCCCTAACCAGGAAAGTCCTCCTTTTTACCTCCTCTTTGAAATTATCTCTCACTTGCTGCCAAGAAAATTCTAATTTGGCTTGTCTAATTTCATACTATTTTTATGGTGTTGAATACAGAAGGACTTTGAGAATTATAAGCACTCCCCTGATAGTGCTTAAAGGGAGGAAGGTTTCATCAATGTTTGCAAAGAGGTTTTTCCAGTTTGGGTCTTCCAGTTTTCTAATATTCAACCTTAACATTCTATAAAACTAAGTCTAATTAGTTCTTGAGGTTAAGCCTGTGATAGCTTAGCAACACTCCCTCAGCTCTATTGTTTTAGATAAAGAGCTTACCTTGAAAATCCTCCATCACCTTTGTTTAATGTGTAGCATGCATCCATAAACATATCTACAAATAAACGTGCACACACAGCTACACACAAGAAAATGCATTACACATATTTTGCTCTCCGTTGCTTGTGCTAATGTTGTAGGCAGCTGAATTAGATAGAAATAGTATACATCGTTGGACAGAGCCAGGCCCTCAAGGAGACAAGATGGAAGACACAGTGACTTTGCTATTTGGAAGAGACAGACACTCCCATATGGGCCATACCTCAAGACCAAGACAAAGGAGGAAATCTAGCTACATGCTTCCCTGGGGATGGGTATCAGGGATTGGTACTCTAAATAGGTATCAATCACCTTAAAAGAGCCCAAATGAGTCACTAGCCCAACTCCCAAACAGGAAGAGACCCTGTCCCATATCCATGCCCATTTGCTATGTGACTTGCTTCCCCATTCTGTACTGGATTACATCGGTTTTACCTGAGCAATAGTGCTTGTAATCTCATTGGGTGGCCATAGTTTTGTCCTACCTCAAGCCCACCTAAGTGAGTTCCCACATTTTCTCCACTACCTTGTACAAGCCTCATCACATGGCTTTCCTCTATAACAGTTCCTGTAAGAGACAACTTCCCGGGGACCACCCACTCGGGGACCCCCTTCTGTCCCTCTCTTGGACAGGAGCTTTCTTTTCCTCGATAAATATATTCTGCTCATAACCTCTGTTTCTTCCTAAATTCATTCTTCAGTTTTAGGGAACACAAACTCATCCCAGGGGAGATCATTTTTCCCTCACATCATTTGGAGGTCCTCCAATCCGATGTCAGTTTTTGTGCCTGTATCAGTAAGACTTAAGGGTTGCAGTTTAAGGGAAGGATACATTCCCACTCTCTGTCCATATGTTTCAAGTGAAGTTGAATATTGTGCAGGGCTAGACTACACAATCTTTGTTAAGCCCAGTAGTGGGTTGAACTTCTTGCCCATAGGACTCGCTTAAGGAACAAACCCAAACCCAAGCTGGACTAATTAAAATGAAAATCAGAAAGTTACTCTAGACCAATTAAATGAGCCAAAAGGACTTTTGCCTGGACAAAGACTCTTCCTCCTGTTGGAAGCATTGGGCCCTGAAATCTGGAAGTAGATCTTTATCTGACAGTGGGCAAGCAATGACATAATACAGCCTGTTACCTTAGGAGAAATCACCCAACTAACTCCTTGATCAAATGGGAACACTAGATGGAACCCAACTGTAAATCTACCACATACATGAAGTTTTGTTTTTATGGCACTAGGGATTGAACAGAGAGCCTGACACATGCTAGGCAAGTACTTTGTCATTAACTGACATTACTTTTCTTCCCTTTTAAGATAGTTTCAGTTCAATCATCCTTTACATGTAACTTAAAACAACTTAATGCAAATGAAGGGGCTGAGAGAAAAGACTGTTTTATAATCTTACCATCACAAACTGCCTGTTGTATTTTTACAAACCCCACAGATTTGCTCACTAGGCTATTTTATTATGCTGACAGCACCCTTATAATCTACAATACCAAGGATTGAGACAGCAAAATTATAAAAATTAAATATTTTATAAAGTTTGAGAAAGATTTGCTCCCATATTCACAGACTAAGAATTAATTGCTCAGTAAGCATTCTAAGGATGACTGAGAAGTCTGCCCTTAGGTGAAATTGTGTAATGCATAGAATTTGTCGTCTTCTTCTTTTTAATGTATTTACTACATGGTTTGCAGGCTCTCACTACATAGATCGGATTCATAATGATCCTCCTGTTTTCAGCTTGCCGTGTGTTGGCGTGTGCTGCCACGCCCAGTCACAATCGCTTTCTCAGTGCACTCCAGAGGCAGGACCAGCACAACAGGCAGATAATCAAACCCCTGGCCCCTGCATCTGCCTGAGTAGCTGCTTCAATCTGCTGAGCCATCTGGCCGGCCCAGAATTTGTCTTCGGAGGCATATGCTTTTGCCTGAACCTTAAATCTCTGCCTTTTCCTTTGAAGAAGCACATACATAGAATACTTACCTTTGTGCTTCAGTAGCTAACACACATCTTGAATATTTTATGGATTCCAATGTTCTTCCCCACACACTAAGAAATCTGCATCAGATGTGGGAACAGACTCTTCATTGTTTGTTTCCCAGAGATTTCTGCATTTGAAATACAGATGCCTATGTAAGTGAACAGGTTATGAATTCTCATTAAAATGTTACAAAAATAATTGTAATAAAGAGAAATTATTATAGAAGATAAAAGGTCATAGTCTACTAACTCAAGTGTTAAAAATCCAGAAAAAATTCTTAATTTCTTTTTTCATTCTGTCTCATGGCAAAAATTATCACATCTCTGATAACTCCTCCTTCTATTATTCCGGAAGCACAGAAGACGAGGTCATATATATAGCAAATAATTTAAAGAATACTACCAAAAATTTAAAAAAAATCAAAATATATTTTTCTAGAATAATTTATCAATGAAGTTTTAAAAGTTAATTGAGAAGTTTTAATTTGATTACCATATTAACCAGAGCTTTACTTAACCCAATCTTCAACCTAAAACCTCACTTTATCCAAAAAGACTTTTGGTTTGGTATAAACTTGGAAAGGCAATGATTTTGAGATCAGGGCTAGTGGGTAATGGCGAAATCTACATAAACTATCCAAAGACCAGAAATTGACAACTGCATGATGATAGAAGAAAATGGAAAGAACGGTTTTCTAAGAGAATGTCTGAGAAGTATAATCTGCAGCTAGTTTCCAGGAAACAGGTCTGCTACAGCAAAACTACACAACAAGGAGCTGGGATATTTCCTCTTCCTGCAGATCCATGCAAACTCATCAAGGTCCAACACAACCTGGCCTGGCTAGAAGTCAATTGGTAAAATAAATTATCAGAAATATAATTAAAAAATAATAATAATTAAGCAAGTAGAGTGGCCTGGGCAAGCTTCTTGGACATTCTATGTTGCAGCCATAAAAAGTGGAGCTTTAGGGGGTCATTTCATCAAAATTACTAACAAAGCCCACATCTGGCTTAACTGTGAGTGAAGATCACTCTTCAGAATCAATTAGGGTAATTACAAACTGGTCGTGCACGAAGGCATGTCTGTGGCTAATTGAGTAAAACACAGTTAACTAAACTTTCAGAGCAGGAAATACATAGAAAATCAAAATCCTTTTGTTTGTTGGTGCTGTGCCGTAAGCCCTACTACTCAAAATCTGGCTCTCGTATGATTACGACAGGAAAATGCTTGAGAAAGGAGAATGGATCACTTGGGATGGTGTTTGTTTGTCTGTTGTTTTAATCAGAGAATTAGGTATTTTTCCCAAACAGTTTAAGACTTCATACTAAGTAATCCACAATGAATACCAGTGTTTATACAAATGTTTATGGCAATGTTGATGGCTAAATCCTGGAATCAGCCTGTATATATCCATCAACACATGACTGGATAAAAATAATGTGGTATCTATATATAACAGACTACTGCATGACTAAAAATAATGACAAATTTGAGACATTTGCTAAAAAATAGGTACACCTGGAAAATATAATATTGCACTGAAATAAAGTAGACACACAGGCTGAAACATAATATATAGCATCACTCATTTGGGTGAGGCAAAGTCCAAAGAGAATAATGAAGGATGGATAAAAGGGAACAGGTGGGTAGGTCTCTTGCAACAGGGAAGTGGCTCCAGAGAGGAAGGGTGAGGGCTGAAGAGAAGGGGAAGGGGGGGTAAGTGGAGTAAGCACATGCAGTGCATGGGAACATAAGAACCTTAATGAACGGAAACATTATATTTCGTAAGCATGAGATAAAATTAACAATATTACAAATGAAAAAGGGGAAGTGGGAGTTGCAGGAGGAAGTGGAGGGAGACAGGCAAGGAGAAGGATGTTATCCACACAGAAGCAAGTTGTAGTAAGCACCTGTACTCACTCCCCAAGTCAATTATAAACTGCATGGATTACAAACACATACTAATAAAATCTAAAAAGTAGTGAAAATGAGGAATATGAAAGGCCTGTATTTGTTAGATAGATAATTTCAAGAAATAAAGCATAATACCATCTATTGGGATTCAACCATCTATTTTGTGATATTACCTAGATCTTAATTGAATAGTGGTTCTTGAAATTAGGACTTTGATAGAGTCCTTTAAACTCTAATCCTCACTTTGATTATGTGCCAAATGGTAGTAAAATATTTAATGTAAATATTTGTCAAGTTTATTAAATGAAGTAATGAAAAAAGAAAAACCTAGGACGTTAGAGTGGATCCTTTCCTGTCTCCACCGAGCGCTCTTGGTAGCCCAGTGAGAGTACAGGCAAGTGAAAGCGAAAGCAGCTAATCCAGAATTTGTATTGGCCAACAAATTAAACTTTGATCTAAAATCCAAACTATGAGAAGATTTTAACAAGAAATCTCATCTGTCTTTTTCCTTTTAATGATTCATTCTGAAAAATAAGTTGAAAAATACCTTAATATTAACTTCACCCAGCCCTCCATTCTTCAGGATATTCCAAGAGGCAAAGGAATAGCCAGCATGCTGTGGTAAAAAACCAGAAAGTACGAGTCCTTGGAATCCAGCACTTTCCAAACAGAATGTGTCTGTATATATAGCCAGTTTTTCTAGAAAGCAGCTTTGTTACATAGATCCAAACATTCTTCATGGCTATGGGGTGTGGGAGAGCAAAAAGGTACTAATGAGACAATTATTTACCTTATTAAAGCCCATAGGTTTTTACCATGTAGCACAATTTCTAACTAAGCTATTTGGGGAGTGGCCCCCTTCTGTCTCTGCAAAGACTACTCTCTAATTATTCATTTAAACACAGGACAAATGAACAAAACTATTTTAAAGAATCTGAACAATTTATATTTTCCTCCTGCTGGGTACATTTCTAACAAGTTGGCATTAGTACATACCTTCCTCTGAATGGACAAGAACAAAGAGAAAGAACAAATGAGACATAAAGCAGAAAACAAAAATGCCCTAGGGTTGCTCTGAGCTCCAGTGGCTCAGCCTAGGTGCATGGTGCTTCATCAACACAGTGGAAAGCTCCCAGGCACGCGGGCCCCGTGCCCTGGAAAGCACCTCTGATGTGGATCTCTAATCAACCTAAACAAAAAATTTTAAAGAGAGGATGAAAGACAGAAGAAAGTGGCATGTTTTTGTGGGCATAATACTAAGTTGCCTCCCTTGCTCTGGAAACAGTACTCTGGCACCACAGTAACTGTTTGGAGTTCTCTCCCGGCAAAATCACACTCGAATTATTTATGTTTTCATTGTGTTCCATCAGATGAGGCTATAATGCATAATAATTGACAAAAAGAAGCCTCCGGTGACACAGATGGTAGCACCAATCGTTTAAGGAAAAACACCCTGATCACAAGCTTCGAATTAAAACTCCGCTGACAAATGAAATCATCATAAGAAGAAAATAGAACTTTGATTGAATAATAATTCCGAGTTAGTGTCAACTCGCCCTCTCTCCACATTCATCTCTGACATTAAAGATGGCTTCAGAATAAAATAAGGAGATCATTTCTTGTTTCACACGAATAGAGATTAAGTTCTGTATGATCATTGAGAAGAAAGAATTCCCACAAGGCTTGGATAGGCTACAACTTTAGGAGATGTAGTACATAAATACCTAGCCTCCTCCTATCACCACGTATGTCTTTAATGTTCAGTCTCTCAGCTACATGGAAATAGAACAAAAGGCTAGGAGAGTAACAGAGAGGAACAAAATGCAAACCTAAGCTTGAATACACTTTACCCATGGCCTACATGGAGGTCTCAGTGCATACAAAAACAGACATAGAGCATTTAAACCATCTTTTCTGAAATGTTCTGTTTATGGTTGTGATCTCGTGTTGAGTGTCATTTGTGTAGCCTTAGTATTTAAGATGTCTCTGTAGCTCTTTAGTTCTTTGCCCTTTATATTGAACAATGCCACAGATGACAGTGAGAGCATCAAATACAGCTGTCAAGTTTGATATATAACCCAGAGTCCTTCAAAACCCAGGGTTCAAATGGATGTAACCCTGCATTCGAAACTGCAGGTTTCCCAGGCAGGTCTTATCTCCAGGGCTAGTCCTGCCCTTGCACACCCAGGGTGGCCTCTGTTATTTTTCTCTGTGTTCATTTGCTTCTGGAGAGTGAAGTCAAAGATTTCTCTTTTGTGAATCTTTTAGGCTTTGTTGCCCATCATTCTCAGTCTGTCCCTTTCTCATTCTATCCCTAAGCTATTTTAGCATCTTACTGTTTTCCCTCCCTTGTCCCTGACTAGCCTTGGGAAGCACACTTAAAGCTGCATACTTTCCACACTGGTTAGCAGGCAGAGCAGGAGGATTTCATTTTTAGAGAGCGATGTGTTGCTTGATGTCTCTTGTGACGTAAAAGGATCTCTGTTCTGAAATATTCAGGAAAAAAGAAAAGGAACTTTCCATGTAAATCCTTGCTAGGAATGCTGGAAGATTTAAAGGAGATTAGTAAACCAGTCCTACCCAAGATTTTGCCCCACAAGCACCTTACTGAAGCCAGGAAATGGTCTATTGTTTTACTTTTCACCATGTTGAAGGTGGTCTTGGTGAGATGGACAGCAATACACACATGTTCCTGGGTTTCCAAGCTATTCCAGCAGCCCCAGGCACAGGTAGGACCTCTTTTCCAACCTACTTTTTTTATATTTTTTTTAATTTTAGGGATGGGTCTATGGGGTGTTCAGGGTCTCACTGCTATATCTGACTCATAGTGATTTGCCTGTTTACAGCCTCCCAAGAGTTGGGATTACAGGTGCACACCACATATCCAGTATCAATTGCAGTCTCAGTGAACCCCAGGGGTGGGGCTGGCACAGCAAGCCAGGAGATAGTTTCCTGACCTCTGAGCCTGCTTCCAGGCACTTTAATCCACTGACTTATTTGTCTGGCCCTCCAACCTACTCCTATTAACAACCACTTTTAAGAATGTTTGAGTCCCGCAGAATTCACCATATATGGGCAACAATTCATTCCTGCATCTCTACACAGCACCTGTATTTTGATAAGTGAATGTTGTTCATGGGGTAAGAGGACCTATTACTTGAGCCCTCCAGATAAATACACTTTCCTGTATCTCTCTGGTGTGTATGGCTGATTCCTTCCTTTTTCCAGCATTACTACATGTGGAGAACACTTTCACAAAATTATAAAGGTGTCCATAATTTTTTTGAGTTGGAACAGCTTCCCCAGAGGCCAAATTTATATTCTAATAACATAATCTTCATTTCTCATCTCCTTAAGCAGGCCCTCAGGAAAAGATTATCCCAAAGCCAAATCTACAATCCATTCATGCTTCTATACCATTAGCAGTGAGAAATGGATCTAAAGCAGCTCCACAATCATCTCCCATAGGGCATGTCCTCACACACTGGCTTTGGGTCATAGTTAATTTTATTCACATCCATCTCTCTCTGGTTGCACTATAATTTTAGCTTGCTAATAACTGAAAAAGATATCAATGCAAAGTTCTGAGAGATGTGTCTTTCTTTTCTGTGCTTTTCTCCTAGTGAGAGACTATTGTTCTTACAGCAGGCAAAAATTACCAACACTAATTTAGCTCAGTAACTGAAAAGAGTTCATTTTGGGACTGGGCCAGTGCTGGAGAGGGATGAGGCCAGGCAGTGCCTGCATCCAGTCGGCTCCTTGATCCTGCTTTGCAGGCAACGAGGGGGTTCTGCTGCATCTTGAGGTGTGTTGCCTGCATTGTGGGAAACACTCTTCACCATGTTGAAGAAGCCCTTTGTGGTTTTCTGTTGGCTTTTGAGACAATGTCTCACAGGGTAGTCAAGCCTGGCCTACGGCTTACTGAGCTCCTCCTGCCTCGGCCTCTCAAGTGCTGGGATGCACCATCACTTCTGATTCCCTCTTTGGTTAAAAATCCTTGGCAATACTGGGGTAAATTCGAAAAATTTTACTATTGTTCTGCCTGCCCTGTCAACTTCTTGCAAATTTGCACATTGGTCTACCTGACTTTTTCAGTTTTCTTTCGAATGAAACATGGGACAGTGATAAATGCTTTAGGAGATCAATAAATCATTCCCATGAAAGATACCTTCTCTAAAGAACCCTTGAAAAAGTACAACTTTCCCCTTTCTGTCACTTGACCTATATGACTTTCCAACAGTACAAACTAACAGAAGCCCACGAGGTGAGTGGACTTAGCCAAAATCTAGAACTTAGAAAAATACAGCAAGTCTTAAGCAAGTCTATCAGGGCTGAACTTTCTGAAGAGAAATATTCTCTAGATAATTCTGAAAGGAGTTTAATGTGGAGAAGAATAATGTCAAATTTAGGATTTTCAAGTTAGAACACTGGCTTTGTCATGAATAGTTTTAGTGTCTCAATTCATAATTCAAATTTTATTGGTATATCTCACATTGCTATCTCAGAAAATCTCTTTTTATTACAACTTCTTCAGTTACTTAAATGTATTTTACAGTCTAGGATGCTGCCAGTTCTTATTTCAAAAGGACGGCATATCGAGTGTTAATAATAAGCTAGGATCTTTTACCGTTCTTCATAGATACATAGAACTATGCATCATGGCTCAAATGACCACCGTGTCATGCTAGCAAGGTAAAGAGAATTTTATTGATAAGGTTCTATGTACAACTATGAAAAATAACACTACCTGAGGACTTATCCCATGCCAGGCAAGTTCTAAGTATTCCATGTATGTTAACAAATTTAATATTACAGCAAAATGTATAAGGTACTAATGATAGCAATTTGATCAAGATCAAATTGATGATAATGTCAAATGAGCTTAAGGTCTGAATCATGCAGTTCTAGAGTATTCTACCTTAACAGTTACTCCTCACTACCTATAGTTAATGTTAATTATTATGTTGCACTTACCATTAGCTTTGTGGGTTCTGATCACAAATGATCATGAAGACCTCAGGTACAAATTGTGACAGTGATGCTGCATAATTGGCCACCTAGAGTTTCAGCGCCACAGAACAGTGAGCATTCATGAGGGAGGATTCATCTGATGTATGTTGGATGCTGCTAGACCTGCCTGAGGCCATTCATTCTTGTGTAGTGTGCTTTGGTATCACAAGTCGCTGCAACAGCCTCTGTTTGTGTCTTGCTTACCAATAGTGAAAGGTGTACCAGATGAGACAAAGTCAGAGCCCAGAGGTCAGAGGTTCTACCAAAGGTGCATGGGATTGGGCGTGGATCTAGGAAGGGATGAAGAGCTGAGTCATTATTGCAATCTACCATAATTAGTAATAAAGAAAGTAAATTACATTAAAAACCAAATTCTGTTCTACTCATTTATTCATTCATCCATCCATTATATAAATTCCCTTCAGTGTTTTTTTTTAGCATTGAACAACTTAGGCACTGAATAGTAATATTGAGTTTATACTTCAAAAAAGACTTGTAGTCTTATTGATATGATAGATAAGTCAGTACTTATATTACACCATAGAACTTCAGAAATTCCATGTAAAAGGAGAGAGTAGAGCTCCAAAGGAGTATGTGAAAGCTGGGGAAAAGAGGAAGGGTAGAGATGACCACACACCAAGACAAAGCTTAGCTCTGTCTTCAATTATAGGTGACTCTAAGGAGAAATGGAGAGCAGCAAGGCGTCATCAGTGTCCTCGCTGTGCAGCAGGATGGTAGGAGCCAAGGATGCAAAACTCAGATTGTGAGGGAACCTTCTGTCCCCCTAAATAGCCTTCAATCACTGGTTAGTACTAATAAGTCCCATGTAAGATAAACATCAAAAGGCTAACTTATGCTTTTACATGCAGATATATAATTCTCATACAAACCATAAATATTTAAGTCACCAAGACTGAAACACTGGTTCCCAGTGGTCAAACTAGATGGTTATGCAGTGATTATAAGTGAAACATGCTATTAGTGCAGATTTTGCCTCTCATAGAATTATGTAGAAGCACAGTTTTATCTAGCCCAACTGTACTGTCTATACACACACATCATGATTTTTCCTTTCTACACCCCTTCCTTTGTCTACATCTGTTAAAGGTGGGCACTCCATTGTCATTCAATTAACTTAGGTGCTTGAACTTGGTGGTTGGACAAGATATTATGTCTGCTTCTAGTACTACAGTCATCCACTAGGAAAATAATTATTGAATTTTTGATATAATTCAGGTATAAAAAAATAAGATAAGTAAGCAGCTACACTTAATTCACTGATAAAGAGATATCTGCTAAAATAATATCTGTAAATATAATACAATGTATGCACCTTGTACAATACCAAAACATTATGAAAATAGTTTACAATGTATTAATTTATCAAATCTGTATTGTTGTGTCTTGAAACTGTCTGATTGACATTTGTGGTTCAATAAAATAAAATAAAATAAATAAGTGAAACATGCTTTATTGACTGACTGTGAAATATTACAGTGTCCAGGACTAAGCAGAAGGTGGATGGATCTGGGGTCAGTATTTTTGGTGAGTTGCACATTCAATCAAAACAGCAGTTAGATGAATTGGAAGTTTTATTGCAACTGGGAAGAATACTTGATGTTCTCATTTAATGGCAGAATTGAAATGTCCTTTCAGATTAGAAATACCTTAATCTCTGGCTACAAATCCTAAATTTACCTTTATCAATGGGCATAAATACATAATATCTGATGATAGGGCATCCTCTTTATGTCATAGTACCCTTTTCCAAAATGCACTGCTCTTGTTTGGCTTTCTATGGGTGACTAGAACCCCTACTAGATGGTATGTTTTCCTTAAGCTATGCTAAAATCTAAACCAGACACCACTTGTTCTGTCCTAAGTCTGTGATTTGGAGCAAGATATAATAATCCATATTCAAATATTGATTTTATAAATTCTCTCCCAAAGAGACAATTACCTCCTTCATTGCCAACATTCCTAGTGAGCTGCTTATTATAACCTTTTAATAATGTAAAACAAGAATAACAGAATAAGTAGCAATAACTATTATACAAACAATATACATGCAGTGAGTTTAAAGAAAAATATCTTTATTTCTTTAATGATGAAGCTTTTGGCCTGTTGTAAAAAATGTTTATTCTTTCTATGTAATTTAGATCAAGGATTCATGAAAATAGGCTTTTTTTCTTTTTTAATGTATTTGGTACAGAGTCTCACTATACATCTCAGACTCATAGCGATCCTCCTATTTTGAGCCTCCCCAGCACCGAGATTACAGGTGTGCACCACCATGCCTAGTCTTGGTGGCCACTTTAGTGCGCCCAGGGGCAAGGCCAACATGACATATGATGCCAGGGGTCAAACCTGGGTCCCTGCACTTGCCTAAGCAGGTGCTTAGACCACTGAGCTATCTCACCAGTGTAAAATTTGCTTTTTAGACATTGGAAAATTTAACTTCAAGCAATGCATCTCTCTTATTATACAGCAAAGGGCAACAGATAGCCCCAGATAATCTTTGAAACAGGAGAAGAAACTTTGTTTGTTCCTTGATTTTTTATTCTTTATTCTTATGAACTTTATTACTATGAAGAAAATATTTGAATGGAGCAGGGTTTTGTTTATAGATGACTGTCTTCTGTTAATGTTGAGAAACCCTCTTGACTTTTAAATAATACTTTGATTACATTATGTAGATTTCCCTAGCAACAAATGAAAGGAAATGAAATAAAATATGCAGTCTCCAAATTACATACTGATATTGGGTATATATGGCTTCAACTCTGCAGACAAAAGATATGCAATTAAAATAAGGTATTGCATACACCCAAGACATATAAATCATGCATAAAATCAGAAAAAGTTTATTCCTATGCAAAAATAATGCTACTTTTGTTTTTGTTTCTGTTTTTGCTTTGTTTTAATCAGAGGTAGAATCTGTAGGATTAGCACATTTCTCAGAATGTTTTTATTTGCCAGTAGAAGAAAACACAATTTAAATAAGCATAATTAATAAAGAAAATTACTACACGATTGAACAGTTTTCATGGCAGTGCTCTCAACATAACTCAAAAAGTATCACCAGGAATTGTCACCAGGAATTGCTTCTATCTTATGCTTGTTATTTCTCAACCTCCCTTCCTGAATGTTTACTGGATTCCTGGGATGCTGCTTCCCTCACAAGCCAAGTTGTGCATCAGTAGCTTGCAGAAAGCTATACTTCCACATCGCTACCCAGAATGCTTTTGTGTACCAAGGCTCTCTACCATAGCCTCCAAATCAATGCCACAGCGTTCTGGCTGTGTCACCAGGTCACACACTAACCTGTGGAGTAAGTTGTAGTTCTGTACCTCCCAGGGTGACAGCTTCTGGCAACTCACAGTTATTACAGGAGAAGAAAGAGCTTCTCATTGAAATCAGAACAGTGTGGGCTGGGGAGATAGCTCAGTGACATCAGTGCCTGCCTGGAAAGTGCAAGGTCATGAGTTTGATCCCCAGTACGAACAGCAACAACAAAATCAGAACAGAGAAAGGAAATAAACATGGGGTCATGCAAGTGATTTTATGTTCTGATTTTAATATCAGAGACAATAAAAAAATGATTCCTGCCAGATACAACCTCACATACTAATGGTCAGCGGAGTTTCAACTTGGGTACCAAAAATGCACAATAGCAAAAGAGCAGAGTGCAATAAATGGTGTGGGGAAATCACAACACCACCATGGAGAAGAGTGAAATGAGTCCCTTCTTTCATACCACATACAAAAATCAACCCAAAATGTATTAAAGACATAACTATGACATCTGAATCTGTCAAAAGATAAGAAAGAAAGAAAGAAAGAAAGAAAGAAAGAAAGAAAGAAAGAAAGAAAGAAAGAAAGAAAGAAAGAGAGAAAGAAAGAGGGAGAGAGAGAAAGAAAGAGAGAAAGAAAGAAAGAAAGAAAGAAAGAAAGAAAGAAAGAAAAAAGAAAGAAGAAAGAAAGCAAGAAAGCATTTGTTTTTCTTCTTTAAAATAATAAACTTTGTAACATTTGCTTGGGAATTTTTCTTCTTTTTCTTTTTTTCTAAATATGAACCTCAAAATGATACAAACAAAAGCAAAAATATCTTAGTAGGATATCTTCAAATTAAAAACAGCAATGGACACTATTAACAAAATAAAGAGTCAAATTATAGAATAGAAAGAAATAACTGCAAATATAAATCTAATAAAGGATGAGCATTCAAATATGCTGGTATATGGGAATGAAACTCCCAACCTGAAAGATACCTGGGCCAAGACTGTGCTCCCTAAAACCAAAGAATGAAGTTTTGGTTTTAGACAATGGAGGTTAAGAACAGAATACATTAACTGGGAGAAAGAATACACCTATGTGAGAGAGGAACAGCAGAGGATCCCCAGCAGTTTGCCCGGAAATAAAGCTGTCTCTTCTGGAGATTTTTATAGAGCAAAACCATGTGATGAGACAAGTCTAAGTTGGAGAAGAGGGGAATGGTGTAGGTAGGCATGGGGTGGGACAGAACTGTAGTCAGCCAATAAGATTACAAGCACAACTGCTCAGGTAAAATTGAGTAAATCCAGGACCAGCTGTGGAAGCCAGTCAGTCATGTATCAAGCAGGCATGAATACAGTACTGGGGTTTTTCCTTTGGGGTCTGCGTTAGTGACTTTTCCAGGTGTCCTCAAGATGAGAGACCTATTTAGACTCTCAATCCCTGATGCCAACCTTAGGGAGGTATGTGGCTGCATTTGTTTGATCTTTTGTCCCGAAGTCTAGCCCACAGCTGGAGTGTCTGTCTCTCCGAAGTTGTAAGGTTATCTTGTCTTTCATACTGTCTGCCTGAGGGCCTACCCCTGTCTGACTGCCTATAATATTTCTATCTAACTCAGCTGCCTGCAACAATACAAAACAATTCTACAAGAACACTAGCAAGAGAAAGGATAAGCCAATTTAAAATGGGCAAATGTCTGAATTTCTCCAAAGAAGACATATAAACGGACTATGTGAAAATTGCACAATATCACTAAATCAACAGGGAAATGCAAATTAAAACCACAATGAAATCTCACCTTATAATTATTAGAATGGCTATTACCCAAAAGATGAAAGATAAGAAAAGCTTCTGGGTGGGGAAAAGGAAGAACTCAATACTGTTATTGAGAATGTAAATTAGTACTGTTATTCTGAAAAAAAAATGTAGTAGCGTTCCCTTAAAGTTAAAAATAAAACATTTAATATGATTCAGCAATCCCATTCCTGGGTTTATACCCACAAGCAATGATTGAGTATGATTTTGGTTTATTTTTAAAATTTTTTATTTTTTAAAGAGTGTACAAAATAGTTTTAAAACAGAAAAATTAAAATTTCTGCAGAATTTCACTAAACAAAATAATACGAATTTCACAGTATTTGTTGTATTACACAGTGTTGTCTTCATATTAGTTGTCCCTATTACCAGATATACGGGTTCAAAGCTGGAAAAAGGGATAAAAAGAAAGAAAAATATGAAAAATTAAGAAGAGAAAAGGTCAAAGACTTGAAAAACGAAGACAAAACAAATTAAGCACCAACTGAGTATGTTGAAGAAATACGTGCGTTCACATCTTCGTTAAAACATTCTTTATGATGGCCACGATATGCAATCAACTAAATGTCTGCCAGTGATGAATGAATAAAAAATATGTGGTACACCCTATACAATAAAAATACAATTGGTCTTAGGGCCTGTCCTGCTTGGGCAGACAAAAGCCCGGGTTTGATCCCTGCAGTGCCATGCCGGCCCTGCCCCCAGGGCACGCTGAGACAGAGATTGAGACTGAGTGTGGTGGTGCCCGCCCGTAATCCCAGCCCTTGGGAGGCTGAACACAAGAGGATCACTAGGAGTCCAATTTGTGTAGGGAGGCCCTGTACACCCTGTACTAAATACATAAAACATAATTGTACTTAGAAAGAAAAATTGTCATTTCTAGCAGCACAGAAGAACCCAGGGGATATATGTAAAATAAATCAGGTACAGGTGGAAAAGTACCACACACTCTCACTGTTAGGTGGAATTTGACAAGTAGCAGAACATAGTGGTTATTGGGGCTGAGGTTGAGGGGGTTGGGGCTTGCAGAGAGGTCAGTCAAAGGACAATTTCAGGTAGACGCAGGAGGAAAGTTAAGAGACCTATTGCATAATACGGCGAATACAGTTGGTAGTTAATGTATTTAGAAACCAATAGGAGCAGATTTTAAGAGTTCTTACCACAAAAAATAAGATGTGAGACATGCAAATGGTAATTGCTGGATTGAATCACTCCCTGATTATACATATTGCAAAACATCATGTTGTGAGCCATGAACACATGCAATTTTCCTTTTTCAATAAAAACTAAAATATTAAAAATTCCTATTTATAGTATACATTTGGACAGCGTGAATAGGACACCCAAAGAAGATAATTTTGGTGGAGCTCTTCAGTGAAAAAAAGGAAGATCTCAGCTCTAAAAAGGATTAACTAGATTGAGACAATTGATGTCTTCGTTTACTCTGAATAGAATTCCATAATCTCTTTTCTTCCCCATTAGGATTCCCCTAAATACCACTGCTACTTAAAAGCCGCTGCAAGCTGCTAAGAGCTGCTTCTGCTGTTATCTTCCAGGAAGCAGCAAACTTTCTGTTCAGTTTCTTATTATCTTCTCTCATCACCCCTTTTTATACCAACAGAATAATAAATAATGAAGAGTCAGGAAGATCCCAACACGTCACCAATGAAGAACACGTGGTTAGCCCAACTGCAGGGTGCTGTTTGCTGTCCAGTGAAGAGGCTGGGTTATTTAAATATTAGACCTGTCACTGCCAAGATAAACATGTATTTCTGCATTGTAATATTCGGTCTGCTTTGCTCTTTCTCAACACATTGTTTTAAATTGGCTTTATTGACATCTTTTTTTTTTCCTGAAGAGCTATTAACTACCCTTTAAGAGTGATAAAACTGAAAATCAGAATTTCTTTAGGTGTCTTTAAATCTGTTCTACAATTATTTTTATTTGTGAGAAAACATTAGTCTATAAAATGTGGCACAGAAAACTTCACGACTTTTGCAAAAGTAAAATTTCTGTATGTCATCTAATAATAAGCTGAGCGATAGCCAAGTGTTCTCTTTATCCCCTTTCATACTGAGTTGCCATTTTCTTGGTGCTACCGTCCCTGAGCTGTGGTAAAATTTCAAGGCGTCTGCCTCCTAGCAGCTAGACTTCCACACACTAAACTAACAAACCACTCTGCACGCTGGCTTGATTGTGCATTGGCAATGAATATCTCTCTGGTCAAGGTTAGTGTAACAAAGATTTAAAAGGTAAAAGCACAGCTATAAAGTATATCCAATAACCTTGGAAAAGAATTAATTGTGACTTTAACATAAAGTTTTACACAAGCTCAGAGTGCTTTATTGAATTATTAGGTATTTTTTTTCCTTAATGAAAACTTGGCTTCTATGTTAAACAGCTAATGAAAGATGTATTTGCTTTATATTAATATTGCTATGTAATGCAACTTAATTCACTTTCAAGGACTGCTCTTTTAATTATTACCAGCTTGTATATTATAGAGAACAAAAACATACCGTGAGTTATAGTTACCTGTTTGAAAGAGTATGATATTGTATTGCTTCATCACAACATAAAACTCCTTATTCATGAGTATTTATTGTAATAATAGGTGAATTCAGAAGAGTTGTAGATATTAACGAATACTTAATTTTATATATTGGATGAACACCTAAGATAAACAACACTGCAATAGATCAATAAGAATGGTCCGCAGTATGTCTTCATAATAATTAACATCCAAGTTTTGTCCTTGTGATTCCTACTAAAATGCCCTCAGTATTCCTAACTCCAAAGCCACCGCCTTCCACCTAGCCACCTCGGCTTAACCTGCTGATGCGGCGTGCTGCCTGCTCGCCCCCACAGCGGTGAGCCTCTCCCTCCCAACACATTGAGTGGCACTGCTCGAGGCTTTTCCTGACTCGGAACCTCCTGGAGCCAGCGGCTCTATGACTTTCATGGATGTTAAAGCCACTGAGAGAAGCCCCTGGCTGTGTCCTAGACTTGCCATTTTCAAGACCTGGACTGGGGCCTCATATCTGGCTTGCCAAAAAGTTGCTGCTCCTGCGCTACTGGAAACAACACAGAATCCTGAAGATACCTGCTTATTCCGAGTGTTAGTGCTGTCCCTGGGAGCAGCCCAGGTCCACTGAGGGTAGAAAGGCCTGACCCGCAGGTCCTCAAAGGGAAAAGTCTGAAGGGCCTTCTCAGCTACAGCTCTGTAGGTAGAGCTGGCTGGTCTCTTGTTACCACAGCAGCCCTCTACTTTCTATAGGTATTGATTCAATGAATGTTTAAAAACCCTATTGATCTACTTAACATACTTATTTAACATTTAATGATCTTTCAAATCCTATTTCATCCAAATTTTGGTCTCTATTTTTTTATTATCTTCAATGTTACATTAATAAAGTTTTTTTTTTTAGTTTCTACTGGCTATTGAATACTTCTTGGGGGGAAAATGTAGGAATTCATGATGCCATGCTCTACAGAAATCCTTCCCCACTGATGCGGTGGAAGAACACAAGGTGTCTCATGTCACACCTTAGTGAGTACAGTGGCATCTCCATTCATAAACCTAGTTCTTTCCACAGTTCCTGTCACAATCCAAAAACAAAATCAAATACAATGGTTAGGTTCAATGTTGACCTTAGGAAGAGATTTGATTTGCTTCTCATGCATTTTGGTTTGTGACTGGAATCATGAAAAGAATTACATTCCTGGATGGACGTACCATTGTACATGGTAAACAGCCCTAAGTCAGACTTTGATGTGCCACTGTCTGCAATCCTAGCTGTAAATCAGTTGTGTCCTGTATTAGCAGAGAGAGCTAGACTCTCAGGAACTTTCTCATAGCCAGAGAGGAGATTTGTGAACCTGACAGAGACAGATGATTTATACCCCTACTACAGGTACCAAAAGCAACCATGCAAAGACCACATAATGCGGTGTATGGTTTGTAGGTGTGCTGAAAGATGACTTGAAAGCAGAAGAGGAAAGAGAAACGTCTTCATGCTTTGGCATGTACTAAATATTTTAAAGGCAGAATAAAAAGATGTAGAGTGGAAAAGGCTATTATATATTTAACTGCCAAGTTTGGGACTTAAAATGCAACACAATTGTATTTTTCTTTTAATGGTCTTTATCTTCACTAAAATATTCTGAACTGTCATTATAATTTAAGAAGATTATGAAGTGATTTCTAAAAATATAACATGGGTTAAAATAAGAAGCTTAGGCCAAAAACAATGTGATTTTGTGCTAAGATTGTTGGCACTAAATAGTTAACTCTTCATTTCCCCTTACTCTGAAGATAACTAAAAACTGACCTATGCCACACATCAATATCACAGGATCAAATATTTTTACAGATTTCATTTATAAAACTAACGTTCCTTTTAGTGTTTTGTACAAAATACCCCATTCCTAGAGTCTCCCAAAATATACAAAAAGAATCAAATTAGCAAAACATAAACAGCTGATAAATAATGAGCCATTTCTAGATTAATGTATAACTGGAACTAGGATATACTGCAGTTGACCATGGAGTGGTAAAGCTCCTTGCCATTTGTGCTGTCCCTTACTATTTCAAATGATTGTTGGCTTGCAGTGGTTGCTTACCATATGCATATTTCTGTATGAAGTGGGCACTGAGGGTACAAACTTGAGCAGAACAGAATTCTTACCCCAGCAAAGCTGACTAATTCAGTGCAGAAGATGAAGCCATTACAAAACATTTTATGCTGCACTGCAAGCTGAGGCCCCTTCCAGGTACTATAGGATCAGTGAATAGTGTCCATCTTATCCAAGAGGGGATGAAGGGAGATGTGTGAGGATGTCTTTATAAAGAGGTAACTGCGGGACAGTACTTTGCATTGGACACATAAAGTTGTCCTTCTTGCCTTCTTCACTCATAATTCTCAAGAATAAGGGTAACATATGCATATGCTAATAACTCAACATCTTGAGATAGAGAAGGCAGGCCCAGAAGAGCCTGATGCTGCTCCAGCACCTCCTTCATGAAACACCATGTGGGCTGCTTACCAAGGTCCTTCAGTACAGATGCACTTGGGGCACAGGCAGACAGGACTTTGTCTTCCCCAGACAACTTCCTTAAATCTTTGAGGACTGGCTTCCAATGACCCCTAGACATTGCTGCTCTTTACTGCCTGACTACAAGTTACAAGTGAACCTCATGTCTTTTGCTGCATATGAATATCTCACTAGGCTCAAATCCATCAGTAAGCAGTGCACCATTACCCTGATATTTGGTGTCAACTGTCCTCAATGCAAACCGTACGTTCTGTGTAGGAATGTTGTGGAGTTTTTTAATATTCCCTTTTTATAGGAAGAGACCTGAATAAACCCTGCTAAAAATATTAGACTGGGGTGAATTGGCACCATTAAAAAAATGGAGATTTAATTGTGAGGTTTTTTTTTTAATCACAGTTTCATCAATTTAAGACTTTGAAAATTCATGCAGTAGATTTTTATTCTGAGAAGATTATAACACACATATATAAATGAAAGCAAATGATTATGTTCTCAGTATCACCAGAATATTACTTTTGGCTTAGAAAATATATATAATATTAGCATCACAATGGTAGTTCCAAAACTGGGATAATTATCCTGATTTCCTTGGTGTGGATGCTTTTAATTTTAGTCCTATGAATGACAGTTTTTCCAATTAGCTACAAGGTGAATTTGTGTTCTTGGTTTGACTTACTCTGGGTTATTTTTTTTATCTTATTGAGAAACAAATAGCAATGAGACAGTTTCAAAACTGATTAATAGGACAGTTTCAATAATTAATACATTGTACGTTATTAGCTTCTTAGTGGTTATTCATAATACAAGAAGCAGACAGGATATCCTGTCAAAACACTATTACTACAAATATTTTTTCTCATTGAATTAAGTGAGAATAGTTGTATATCTATCCTGACTATTCTGTATATACAAATACAAAATGGTCCTTCCTTTGTATCCCCTATTTTTTTTTTGTTTAGTCCTGTCAGAGATGGGCATTCCATTGGCCTCTAAATACTATAGACGTATGAATTCAGCAAAAACAATCCAGCACAATCCAGCAGACCACAATAGTAGTGGGTTATGCACAGAAGTTGTTGACTTGAGCTTTTCACAACTCAGCATATTAATATGGCTTTACTTTATATACCTCATTTTGATACTTTTCTGCTAGATGGTTAAGACCAAGGTAAAGCAAGACCTATATAACAGGAAATGTAACTTTTGTATCTGATGATATCAGTCAAGTATCCTCAGGGTTTATCCTGTAACCTTGTACCATGCTTTGTAGATCCTTTGTCAGTGTCAGCCATTGGATAAGCCATAGCCATTGCTTGACCAATTTGCTCTCTGTGAAAGGCTGAGAGAAAGTTTTCTCTGCACATGACTCTCCTTAGGCACACTCTACATCATAGATCACTTTGCTCTGCAGCCCCATAATCTCCTTGATTAGAAAATTTGGGATGCCACTGAGTTCCATGACGCTACAGTACAGGTTCTCCTATGTCCTGAGTCTTCACTGACCTTGAAAGGCTAGGGCCAAAATGTTGGCTGGCCTTGCAGCCCTTCCATTTCTCTAATTTTTGATCTGCAAACTTAGGTTGTTAACCCTTAAATAAACTTCTCTTCTGGAGGGTTAAAAACCTAACTTTGCTCTGGGTTTTGCCCAGATAATTCTGAGTGAGTTTTGTTACTCTGAGCCAATAATTAACACTCTTGGGTCTTTTTAGAAAACTTAGTATCCTAAGACCAATTAAGAAAAGGCAAGAAATTGTTTAGTACAATATAGACTGCATCTCTATGATACTACACATTTATTTATTAACTCCACTGAATGTAAATAATCAAACATACATCAACTTTCGTGCTGTCCTCACATTTTCCTGTGGTTCACAGTCCTAATGAAATTATATGTGATCTTCACTGAATGACATGGGTTTATAGCTTTAGTCATCATATGTAGCTTAAAGGAAAAGTATTTTATCTTTTTATGTCTATTCTTTTGTTTAACTGCTTGAAATAAAATGCTTAGTGATGATAGGATGTTGCTTGTGATTATGATTCTTTCCACCTGGAAAAGAGGTGAAAAAACAGTCATTGATTGGCCATTCATTTCCAAATACACACATATACTTAGGGTCTCATTGGATTTTTCATTCTCTTTATGTTGTACATATATAAAGTAAACTTTAAAGTGAAATAAAAATTGCCACTCAATAAGTCATAGGTTAGGGAAGCATTCAGCATAGAAAAATCTAGAAGAGGCAAATGTGTCTTTAGTGACATCAACTACATTTTCTTCTTGAATGGTTGCTTTCACCATCCTATCTATTATGCAGTAACTTTACAGAGACTCTCCTTGTCACTGTCCCCCTCTACATTCCTTTTCATATTAACTTTTCAAAAATTCTTTCATACAAAAGAAATTGATAGTTGCTCAGTGTAAGCCCTCCCAGGAGAGCTGTCATTTTAAGCCTTTAATTAAACAGAATAATCTTTTGCTTTAGAATTTTGCAAAATGTAGTCAATAGAAAAGGTGCCTTCTGAGAGCCAAACAATTCCTTGATATTCTTACATCATATCAGGTAGATAACTCTCTATTCCATCTACTATCCCTAACAAATCAGGCCTTCCTGGGCCAGGGAGATAGCTCAGTAGAATAAGTGCTTCCTGGCAGGCACAACGGCCTGAGTTCAATCCCCAGTAATGAAAAAAAAAAAAATCAGGCCTTTCTGTGCAACAGCATTTTAAGCAAAGTCCAATCCTAATTCTGCTTTGTCATTGCTACTTTTCATAAATCATCTTTTAAAAATATATTTCAACAAAGACAATTGGATGAACAATTATATTCCTAATTATTATATCTTTTCTGTATCTATTCTTTTTGTTCAACTGGTTGAACTAAAATGCTCAGTGATGATAGGATGTTGTTTGTGATTATGATTCTTTCCACCTGGAAAGGAGGTAAGAAGAACAGCTGTTGATTGGCCATTCATTTCCAAATGCACACACACACTTAAAGTCTTGTTGTATTTTTCATTCTCTTTATGTTGTACATGTATAGAGTGAACTTTGAAGCTAAAGGATTGGTGGTAACTTCTCTAAACTGATTTTTTGCAAGTTGGACTTTTGCTGAGTTCCATGAAAACTCACAGTATACAGACACCTAAGGCAAATAATGTGGGTAGGATACTAAGATGGTGAATGAGCTGAGCTACTTCTCTATTGCAACAACACACAGAAACACCAAAACAACACCCAGGGTTTGGAGGTAGATTTATTTATGTGGATGGCCACTGATTAGGATCACTCCCGAAGTATTAGGTACCAATCCCTGGTGGTCTAGGGCTTTTACATAAGCCAGAGGTACACAGGAGGTATGAAGGCAAGACAGAAGAGCTTGACAATTTTTCTGATCAGCTATCTGGGTAGGTTGATGATCATGAGTTTATGAAGCTGGGTGCAATGGACAGTCAGGAATCCTGTATGCTCACTTATACTCTCATGGTCATGAGGGCCAAGAGAGTAACAAAAGAGGCATCGCACAGTTACAGAGCCAGGCAGTTTCAAAAGACCAAAGTTTTATAAAGAAGGATTTTTATCTTGTACAATTTTCTCTTTCTCTACAATATCATATTAGCTACAGTGGAATGGATTCCAATCTTAATCCATGACTAAGCCAGGGAAGGGCCTGGCTCTCCCCGAACAAAACATGAATTGTGAGACCATGGCATTTGCCAATGTAATAACTTCCTACTGTCACCAGGGCTGGAGTTCTGATGGTGGAAGGAAGAGGATGAGGTCTTCATAGTTAAAAAACAAAATAGCACTTAAACCTCTGACACACTACACAGCCTAAGCATGAAGGTCTGTCTTCTAAATCTGGTATCTGTTCTGGCCGTAATGCAGTAGTGCACTGTCACCCTGTATGTTCCTGTACAGCACCATTCGTGGTGAGGATTCTCTGAGTTGTTCTCCCATGGGACATGCACCTAGGTAGTGTGACAACCTGTCTCCATTTTGTATGAAAGCATAAAACATACTATATAAATAGAGATTCAAAGTATGTGTGAGGTCAACTCTCCCAGAAACTGCCATGCACACTGGGATGCAAAATAAAGAATGAGAATAGCTTTGGATCAGGACAACAGCGTAGCTCTTTGTTGGTGTCAGTGAACAAATCGAGACTGAGCAAGTGACATTCTCTGAGTTATAGTGTTTGTCCCTTAAAATGGATGTTTTCAAGATTGTCATGAGAATTAATGAAAACATATGAATAGTTCCTACTTCTATGAAAATGGCTAGAGTACTGATATTGATCAATATATTTTCACTTTTCATTGAAATAGAAAATGGAAAATCAGGGCACATAAATGGATTTTTAATTTCAAAAATAAAAATGATTAAGCAGCAGGTTAGAAGAATATTAGGATCATGTTTTTGTTAAAGTGCTTAGTAAAATAATGGGAGGTGTCTTATATGGAAAAAGCCTGTGAAAGCATGAACACATAAAACTAAAGCAGTATTTGTAAACAGCTTCTTCCAAAATTCATACTAATTATCATTATTAAACTATTTTTTTCCAAAGGAAAAAAATACCAGATTTCAGTGTCTGAAAAGGAGAATACATACAACAAGAAGCTGCTAAAGAAATCTCACCTATGATTTTGCAGATTCCATCTAAATAAGTCAGGAGTGTGGGTGTGTTGCTAGGGAATGAGGCAGTTTAGAGTATACGTGTGATAACACTGAAAACTTGGGTCTACAGAAAAATTAAATTGTTAAGAATTAAGTGTCTGGGCTGGCCAAATAGCTCAGCGGATTAAAGCACCTGCAAGCAGGTGTAGGGCCCGAGGGTTTGATCCCTGGGCCTGCCATGACAACCTCCTCCCCTGGAGCGCATTGAGAGGGTGATTGAGACTGGGAATGGTGGCACGCCCACGTGCCTGTAGTCCCAGCTCTTGGGAAGCTGTAAACAGGAGGATCACTAGAGTCCGATCTAGTAATAAGATCCTGAACACCTGTAGACCCTTCCCTAAAATACAGAAAATAATAATAATAATAATAATAATGTTGCAAGTCTAGCCTCAGCAGACACTTAAGACTGAATAGTGTCACACATCACACAGATTTTCTCAGCCATGCCTGTGGTATCTGGCGTCTGATGCTCAATAAAGCTGCTCATGATGGAGCGAGGAAGAAGCTCACATTTCAGGAGTCTTTGCCTTACTCTGCTCCAGGGGCACCTTAAAGGATTTTCATTTTAGTAACAAGTCAAAAGCTTTCAGCCTTGAGCTCTGAATATCAGGGCCATTCCAGGAATATTAATTAACTCAAGAATTTCCTGAAGACTATGATACCCAAAGTGTTTCTACTCTTAGGTATTTCTGGGAAAATTCCTTCCTCAAAATATCACAGTAGAATAACTTTGCATATGTGCATGGGAAAGCATAAGGAATAAAGGTACCTTTAAGAAAAAGAGATCAGTAACCCTTGTTTGCCTGTGTTGGGAGATGAATTTACTCCTAAAACAGGATCACAATTTTAGCATCCACTGTGTCTTAAAATATAAATAACCTGAATGAATGACACCTACCATCCTCCGCTACACAACACTGTGGAAGAATGAATGAATGACTCCCTGTCATCAGATGACTTAAATATATTCATCATTCCATCTCCATAAGAATTCTATTTTGTCCTCCAGCTACTGTGGAAGTTTAGGCAGGAGGATCACAAGTGTGAGGCCAGCTGGGGCAATTCAGCAACACTTTGTCCAAATAAATAAGTAAATGAACTGGGACTGTAGGCTGGAACCGAAAAACATAAATAAGAAAATTAAAAGAATTCGTTTTATAGATGAAGAACCTAATACACATTGACCAGTACTCCAAAAGACAAAGTGGATGTCACGATCCTGCTAATTAGAGTCATATCCTCAAATCAATCTCCTTCACAAAGGGTATAGATTAAAATTAAAGAGCAGCTGAGAAGGTACATAAAATATATAAATATATAAGTTTAGTAAAATGACCCAATAAGTTTCTGACTTGGCTGGTTGAAATTAACAGACAGGATTACATAGTTGAACTTCCCTATAACTATGGATCCGCTGTCTTCTTGAAAACTAAAGAACAATGAGTTTCTCTTGAGGCATTATTTATCCTGCATCTGTCCTTAATTGAAGGTAGTCAGCTGTATGACTTGTTCCTAAAGTAAAGCAGAGAGAAAGAATTCATTTTTGAAATTAAAAATCTATAGTAAGTAGTGGATTTTATAGTGCTTCTATAGCTTCACCATCACTTCTCGAGTATACAGTTGAATTTGCTGAAGGCTGGGGAAAAGTACACTCCAGGGAGTCATTCAGTGTTGGCTAAAGAATACATGACATTTTAATTTGTTGTTGTTGTTTATTTCATCACTTGTTTCTAAAATGTTATGATCAAGCCCTTGAAAATCCAGACTTCTCAATTTCTTGCACAGTTTTGTGGAACTGCAGAATAATTTAAGTTTTTCATCTGAGTTAGAATCTTTACTTCTGTAGTTCATCAACCTCATCTGTCACGTATATGTCACTGAAATGAGAAAAGTCTTACAAGGCAGGAAAAAAATTAAAAACAAATTAATGTGGGAAGATGATATAAATCAAGTGGTGAAACCAAGAGTGAATTATCAAAAGATCTTTCATCAGGCGCGAACACATTTTCCTTTATCTCAGGAGGAACCCATTATGTGTTTTTGTTTGCACTATTATACTTCAAGTGGCATATTAAAGAAATAGATTTATTAGGATTTACTCCGTGTTTTACTCTGATGGAAAAGAATAGTGGTCCTTCACATTTAATTTGAAAAGACTTAAACTTTGAAAATCTATCTGGACCCTGACTAGTAATGAATGCAAAAACACCAAATACTATTTTTAACTTAAAACTCAAGAATTAATCCTCACTTATAAATTAAAAAAATACATAATACATTACTTACTCTATCTAAAATCCTCAGAATCTATTTGGACAAAAGGCAGTTTGATATTTTTTGGGCAAATGCATGTTTTCTTTAAAGAGAGAGAAAAGAAACAATTAAAACAAACATTGTTTGTGTTTCTCAGGCTTGTTTTTCCTCAATCAAACTTGCCTTACTTCCTGGGCTTTTTAAAAGACAACCTGAATTAAAAAGGAAAACTCAATAACAGGCTTGAGAATGCCAAGCAATCTAAGGGAAGATCAAAAGTAGACAGAATTTCAGATAGGAGGAACTATTTGCTTTTCAGTGGCAAACTACTTATGACTGTCCAATCACCACACCTGTTCTTTTATTAGGGAAACATAAATAGACATGTTGGTCTTTCTGGAGCTTGCTCTCACTCTTGGTCTCCTTCCTGCATGTGTGTGTGTGTGTGTGTGTGTGTGTGTGTGACAGAGATGGAGAAAGAGAGAGGCTAACTTGTTGGGGAGGAATCTAAGATACCAATAAGTCAATCATAATAGGAGAAAGGGCTAGTTGCAACAAGGAGAAGTGTTTTTAGATCATAAGACCTAAAAGTGTCTCAAAAGGTACACAAGAAGGGCTTTACTTATATAGGGCAGAGAAAACAAGGCTAGAAGCAACCAGGTTTAAGAAAGCAGGATAAAGCACTGTCTAATGGACGCAGATCAGAGACTGTTTCATGGAGGTCTATTCTTGGTAGGGGCCCTTAAGGACTGGCTTTCTGTTCTTTCCAGTTGAGGGTGCATCACTGCTCGGGGATTCGAGGAGAAGAGAAAGAAAGGCATTTGGTTAGCAGGCATTCTGCTCTGTTGAATCACTGTGAACAAGCTATTGTCTAATCCTTTAGAAGGCAAAAAATGGATTTGGAGCCAGACCCTCTGGCCTTGTCATAGGGAAACAGAGAGCTAAAGAGTGGTTCTTTGCAGTATCCTCTTTGGACACCCAAAAAAGCACAAGGATTTCTTAAAAGTTTCTTTTTTACCAATTCCATCAGAAAGCTAGAGTAAAATTCACCATATTCAATCTTGATGTCCACCCTGAGACTCCTTGTCTTTATAAAACTTCCATTTTCTCATCTGATGCAAAGATCTTTGAGTGCTTGGAGGAGGACTCAAGAAAGAATGTCACTGGGAAGTTTTGAAAGAGGAAAGACAGCTCCTGGAACAGTAGTATGTGAGCTGAGAAGGGCCACATAAAATAATAATGGGTTTTTAAACAAGATAGACATGCATGCAAGGGATCTTCTAGGACAGAAAGTCACCATAGCTATGAGATCTCTACCAGACTGTGGTTGGTTTCCAAAGCTCAGAGCCAGGGACATATTCAGGCCTCTGGTGTTGAAAGGGAATGAGTGCATAAGGGGAATAGGGGGATAGGTGCAGAAGGGGAATGGATACAGAGAGGATGAGTAGAAGAGGGGGATGGGTACAGAAGGGGGATAGATACAGAGGGGGAAATGTACAGAAGAAAGAGGGTACAAGGAGTTGAGTGTATATTTAGAGATTCTTGCATGTAGGTGTTCAGCAAGTGGGTGTGGCCTCAACAAAAACAAGGAAACAGGCATAACATATAAAGACAAGTGATCACAACAGAGGGAACGGAACACACCAATGGCTCTATTATGTCTCAGATACCTAGGAAGAAAAAGCATGTGGAATTATTTGCTTGGGGGATTTTTTTCCTTCTGGGAAATGCTGCATAAACTTGAAGTGCACAAAATCCATAAACCTTTAAATTCCCTTTAGTTCATTTTCTTAATCAAGAGTGCTACTTACTGTATTATAAGTTTATCTTATGAATTCATAGGCCAAGAAGGGTTTGAGAAAAATGAAGTTCTTCAAACAGACCAGAGATCATTAATATTATAGACAGCAGTACCATCAAAAACATCAAAAGTATACCATAAATTATATAATTCATCCCATAAAGGTAGAAAGAAAATTGATTCTGCTTATAAATAACACAATGCTGATAATTTGCATTCAGTTTCATCATTTAGGAGTAGTTAGGCTTTTTATCACTATTGAGATAAATATGAAGTGGAATACAGACTGTGTTTTGTGTAATTTTGCAGTAATAATGTCATTTCTGACATACTTTGTCTCTGTCATGAAGGTAATATGATTTGTTCCTTAATTACATTTCTGGATGATGGCAAAATAACAAAGATTCACACCAGTGAATTCATCTTCTTATAATACCTGTTACTGAGAGCTTTGGTTAATGCTAAAGAAGTGGAGAGAAAAGAGGCTTGGCACACTAGATTATGTTTTCCTTTTCTCTGTCTTGTCCTAGTTTATAGAATGTTATTATTCTGCATTCTATAAATGAGATATAATTATATTTTAGTGTCATATCCATTCCTCATAATGCTCAAGTGCTAATTGTCACTTACAAAGAAGTCTACAGTGTGGCAGCATGGAAAGCTGGAATCAACAAAAAGATATTTGCTCTGTCTTCTACATGCTATTATTAAAGCTCCATTAAAAAACTCTCCTACAGAGGTGAAGGCAGACACGCCCCACTTACACCAGCTAAGGAGAGCACCTATGGAGACTCTGAAACTTTTACACACAGTGATTTCACAGCTTTTCTGTTGTCCTCTACTGACCAATATTCACAATACCTGTGTTAGAATTTGGTGAATGATTCTAAAACTGAAGTGTCATTGTCTGTCTTCTCACCTATGGTAGAAAAACAACATCCAGGTAAATTCTTATTCAACATCCAGGTAAATTCTCACCAATATCCAAGTAAATTCTGTCCTCTTCCAGGTCTCCTATATGAGCTACGATCAGCAGCTCCAAGCACCAAGCAACAACAGCTGACTAAAAATCCCTTTCTCCTCCTTCATCCAACCCTAGAAAAGTCAGCTGAGAGATTAACATGGTACAGCAGGTAGACCTCAATTAACATTTCTGAAAGCATTTATTTAGCACATACTACGTGTGAATAGAAATAAAGATGAGTAAAAATAAGGCACAGGCCCTCCTGAAGCTGACAAATACTAATCCACTTGGGAAGATTCTGAGAAGTTTATTTGCACCGAACTGTTATTAACTAACAAACGTTAGCTCTTTAGCAGCCCAGATCCTCTGTGTGTGGCTCAAACAGAGGAGGTAGAGGCTGGTAGAAATCTGTCAGAGAATTACAAAGTTGCCCCGTTGAAGTGCTGGAGAATCACCTGCAGTCCTATTTCATTCTGGGCCTTTTCCTAGAAATGTCCCTTTACAGCTTGGCTGCCAACCAAGATGACAAGTGTGCAGAGCTGACCTTGGAGCCAGTGTCTTCAAGAGACTCTTATTCTTATTCAGGATTTTGTTTCCTTCAAAAGCACCATCACAGAGTTGAGAATCTGCTTTCCTTGAGGAGTCTGTTTCCCAGCTCGATCTGTGCTGTGGAGCAGTGGCTACAGAATTGAAGCTTAACTTGTTTTCATTTGAAAGGACACCATGGCAAATGTTCAGAATGTTAGTAATTTAGGTTGAAAATTAAGTAGCCTCCTGAGTGACTTTCACACTTCAGTGAGTGTACAAATGAGCAGTGCATGGAGCGACAGTTTGAGGAAAAAGCCTTTCCATAGAAATTATATCTATATATACCTCTAAACACATTTGTGTTCTACAATACGTATTTATATTTTTGCATATGAATTATATATATATATAATTTCTTGTAGTCAATATATGATTATGCAATAGTGTAAAAATGTCAAAACAATGGCTACAAGACTTACAAACTAAGGGGCTGTGAAATAGCTCAGCAGATTAAAGTGCCTGCAAGCACAGGGGCTGGGGATTCAATCCCTGGGCCTGCTGCGTTGGCCCCACCCCAAGGGCAAGCTGAGAAGGCAATTGAGACTGGTGTGGTGGTGCGTGCCTGTGATCCAAGCTCTTGGGAAGCTGTAAACAGGTGGATCACCACAAGTTCGATCTAGTAGTGAGACCTTAGTCTTGTGGTGAGGACACTGAAGTGCGGAGAGGCTGAGTAATTTCTCTAAGGTCACACAGTTGGTAATTGTTGGAAATACAACTTGGTTTTAGCCTCTCATCAAGATTATGACCTTCACACTCTTCTTTACTACGTGTTGTCTAGATTATGTAATGCAAGAGAGGATTGATCAAATTCAGTAGTAAAGTAATGAATTCTGTATGTAAAAGCAAGAAAATAGAGTCACATAAAAAATCAAAAACACTTGTGGTTATATTTTCGAAAACTAATCATTAGAGGTAAAGACACAAGAAAAAAATATTAGCTAGAAAAGGAATGAGAAGGGGACAATGTCACTGGCAAGACCTGGAACACTGCGCATAAACAGGAAGACATCTTTGGGATCTTTGTGACCGAGTCCCTAGGCGGAGGACCATGGTATAGAAAAGCTGGACGGGCCCAGTCCTTGTGGGTCCCCAAGATTTCTCTGCACATCGTCTTGAAGCTGAGCTTGTAGTTAGAGTCATAGAAGCTTGCCACTGGAATGTCTTCATTTTCTTTTCTCCTAACCAGGAACCAGATTTGGGGTTCAAAGCATGGGAGATGGGAGATGTCTGTGTGTTCCCTGCACACAGACAAGCTGCTGTGGAAGTTTCTGGGACAGAGAAAGAGAAACAGAAGACAGAGAGCAGACTTTGCACAAGGTTAGGGAACCACCTTGAAAACATCTCATTCAAAAATATATTCTGATCACTTTTAGTATTTAGATATGTACAGGGAAAAAAGAAGAGGTGGAGTCTGGGAAATTATATTTTGAATCATAAAGGAAGCGAAGTACACTTGGCAATATGATTAGTTACTGAGAAAGAGACCAGAAAGGCTGCAAGCGGATAAAGAGAACAAACAAGCCAGGGAAGGTGGAAGAGGAGAATGCAATAGTTGCGAGGGAGAAGAGTGCTCTAGAAAGTTCTGCTCTAGTATGGTATCCAATTGCTTTCCGCACCTCAGAGTCTGACTTTAGAATTAAGAAGGAGAGTTCTTAAAGGAAAGTGGCTTATTGACGTGTATCGTATATTATTTTCAAATATGTTTTTACAAAGCAGTGGCATTAGAAGATAAATCTGAAATGAGCAAAAGGGCAGTGGTGTGTTTTAAAGTCTTTCTGTTCAGAGATCAAGATGTAAGATGAAAACAAACTCGTTTAACCTTGCGGTGATATCAGAGATGATTTAAATGTCGACATTCAGTTATTTGCATCTGAGACTGAAAACCAACTTGAGAAAGATTTAAACTCTTTTTACCCTTTACCCATATAGAATGACCCTTCTCTAAAGAAGTCTAATGAGTTTCTAATAAGCAAATGCTTACAAGGCTTACAAATCAGCTACATGGGCTCTTGTAATCACTATAAAAATGAAGCATTCTTGCAGAGACCAGAGTGCCAATTATTTGATCTAACAATCCCTGCAAAGAAACTCCATCATAAACTATTACAACCCAGCCTAGAACTGATTACAACTTGGTGAAACATTCATTCAACTGTTATCAATGGCTAAGAAACATTATTGAAAAGGCACAACATACACGTTGCTTGATATGCCAACATAAGTGTCAGAGGATTAGACAAGGTGAACAAGGTATGGCTTAAGTGTTTTCAGATAAACTCTGTGGCTTCATTTTCCATAAGCAAACCTTTGAATTACATGGTAAAAGAAGTCTGGTATCTTCTTGCTGTATGGAAGAAGACAAAGATAGAGGATAATAATTTCTAGATAAAAGTTCCAGTGAAGTAAACACCATAGTGTGGATATTTAATTCCTTTATAGTCTTAAACTATAGTAATGATTCCTTGATTTTGTCTGCTCACTATGCATGTTTGGTCTGGACACCAGAATTCTGGCTTTTCTCTTCAATTTTGGTGAATTTTTCTCTAAGCCTTCTTGATCAAAAGGATGGGAATTCCGCTGTGGCCAGTGTAACAGATTTACCATGAGTAGTTCAAGGACTAGAACAGGAGCTTATGTAAGTAGGGAAAGAAGCACAAGACTCTTTCAAAAGTCTTTGAAAATAGCACTTAAATATGTAAATCAGGAGCTTCCAAAGACCTTTACGTGTGGGAGTGAACTTAGCCCAGGGAAACAAAATTTAATTCCTCAATGATATAACACATCATGTACAGTAGTTAAGCAGAAAAACATGGGAAGCTGATAAAATCAGAGATATGGAGCAACTGGCAGGTACACAATGTAAGACTTAAAAGCTGCTTTTTCTTTTGGTGGCAACAGGTTGAACTCAGGACTTTGCATTTGCCAGGCAAGCACTTATTCCACTGAGCTATCTCCCCAACCCCAACAACTGCTTTTGAAAATCTTAACACTCAGGAAATGGGACATTTATTTGCCTATTTTTCAAAAATTTGTTTCTTGGCTATTTATTAAATGCAAATCAAAATATATGTTCATACATGAAAGTTTGTAGCAACTATAGAAAAATAATCTAAAACTGGAAGTACTCTAAATATTTCTCAGCAAAAACATGGGAGAAATTGTGGAACTGTTGCTTAAAAAAATTGGAATTACAACCTGTACACTATTGAGCTATTTCTACCACAATAAAAAATTACTGAAACATGCCATGAAATGAATGAACTTAAAAGACATTACATTAAGAAAAAAGATCTAGAATTTCTCTCTGTCCGAGAGAGCCAGTCTGAGTATCAGTCACAAACAGCACCAATGGCCTAGGCTTTTGCTATTTTTTTTTTTTTTTCATTTTATATATTTGGCACAGAGTCTCACTATGCAGCTTGGACTTATAGTGATCTTCCTGTTTTCAACCTTCTCAGCACTGGGATTACAAGCATGGGCCACCATGCCTGAACTCAGTTGCCAGCTCAGCGTGAAAGACCGGGGACCAAACCATCATCACTGCACTGGCCAAAGCAGGAGCTTAGTACACTGAACTATCACGCCAGCCCTGCTTTTACCATACCTGCCTGAAGCACTCATTCCTTTGGAGGGGGGAGTAGAAGGAAAAGTAGAACAAAACCTCCAATGCCTTCCCTCTCTGGGGCCCCAGGGTCCAGGACTGCCTTGGGGATGCCCAAGCTTGTAGAGGAGGAAAGGATGAACTACAGATGATGACTAAAGGAATTAAGGAAACGATGACTAAAGGGATTAAATTACATGGAGCTACTTGGAATGGCAGTCTACTTGGAAGTAATCACAAGTCAGTTTGTCTTCTAAATGAAAGTAAATGGAAAAGGATGGGGCAAGAGATTTCAGTGAAGGTATCAAAAGTATGACAAGAGAAAAATCCCCCTTTCCTCCTAGCTTTTACCCCACTGAGTTTAGACTATTCACCAATCTACTTATACTATCTGCTACCTGCCTGGTATGGTGGCTGAACAATAAACACCTCTAATGAATATTTTGCTGAATTCATGCACCTATAATATTTAGAAGCCAATGGAATACCCTTGTCTGACAAAACTAAACACAAAAATGAAATACAAAGAAAACCATTTTGTATCTGTATATTCAAAAGTTAGGATAGATATACAGCTACTTTCTTTTAATTCAATGAATAGAAACACTATTCTAATAGTGTTTGTGGACAGGATATCATGTCTGCTTCTTGTACTATGAGTAACCACTAAGAACACAACAATATGCAATGTATTAATTATTGAAATTGTCCTAAGAATCAGTTTGGAAACTGTCTCAATGCTATTTGTTTTTCAATAAAATTCTTTAAAAAATAAAATAAAATAAGCACCTCTATTTTTCTATTACTGTCACTCCTGTTTCATTCCCACACACCAAATAGAGTCATGCTATTCTTTGTGATTCTTGCTGTTTCTGTTTTTGTGACTCTATTGTTTTATTGTAGACCCTCATAGACTAATAGAATTATTTTAAATTTTTAAAAATTATTTATGTATAAATAACAGCTTGGAGTTGTAGTGATCCTCCTATTTTTAGCCTCCCAACCACTGGGATTACATGTGGGTGCCATCACAGCTGGTCTTGGTCCCACTTAACGTGCCTGGGGTGGGGCCAGGGTGACATGGGTTACCAGAGATTGAACCCTGGTCTCTGAGCTTGCCTAAATAGCCACTTATTCTGCTGACCTATCTCTCCAGCCCTTATGATTACAGTTTTTTAAGGTTACAAGGTTCTGATCTTTTCTTGAGTTAACTCTTTTTTTGATTTTCAATTTAAAAATTTGCACACAGGTATTTAATGTAATAAACATTCTTAATGACAAGTTTCTGTACTATATATGTATAACATATATATGTAAACACCTAGATATATATTATATGTATTTATTTGAATTGTTTCTTTGACTTTTTTAAAATTACAGTTGAGTGTACCCTAAGGGTATTATGATTTAATCTTAATACTTTGATTGCTTTTCCTTAAGGTTAAATTCCGGTACTTGATTGGGTCACCTGAGTGAAATAGAGTGACTCTAATGATTTAGACTATTACTGGCCTTAACCAGTTCCTTAACCAGTGATGTATATTCTGTGGTCACAAAAGCAGAGAGATAGGTACAAAGCTGACAGTTAATGTTCATTGCTGACTTGATTGGCTAGAGAAAGGAGAAGGATATTCATAAACACACATCTGGCATGTGTGGGAGGCTCATGGCCCATGACTTGTGAACTCTATCTGGTCCTTTGTCCCCCTCAGACTTTTCTCCTGCTCTCCACATGCAACAGGTTGAGCAGTTCTCTTCCACCACACCTTTCTCCTGGGACGTTACTGCCTCAGAGTTACTCAGCTGTTCACTGAAACCTCTGAAGCCATGAACCAAAAAGAATTGTTTTCTCCCATGTAAATTTTGAGTGTCAACTCTTCATTTCTAGTGGCAAAAAGCTAATATATAAAATTGGTACCAAGAGAAGTAATGACATTGATGTGATTATACATGGTCATGGGATTCCAAATCCACTGGAATGGGCTTGTTGAAGGGATATGGGAATGTTTGAAAGAATAAGTGAGTAGAAGTTTGGGATGTTGCAAGCAGAGCTTGCTAGGTATTTCTCATATAAGCACAGATGTCCAGAGTGTGGATGGAATGTGAACAGGGAGGGCCAGGATGATCAGGTGTCATGTGAGAATTAAGAGGTTCGAAACTGGGCTACAGGTCCTGGCAATTATGTTCTGGCAACAAACTTGTTTTCAATTTGCCCGTGCCCGAGAATTTGTGAAAACCTGAGTTTAGATACGACAGACTCATCTACTGTTGGCCAACCAAAGGCAATGATTTTTTTTTTTTCTTTCTAAACTAAAACCTCAGTACAGGTTTAATTGCAATGTTGCCACCTTGGAATAGAGTTAGGTTACAATTTGGGCACTCACTCCTAAAAGATCAACGTAACTACACTAATGATCTGGTGAATGATATTTCAAGACAATCCTATGTTCAGACTATGGCCTGAGTACTGCTATCTGTTTTTAGCCAGATTCATAGTGATATCCATGAGCAAATATAAGAGTAGAAAGAATTTTAAAACTTTTAGTTGGTAAAAAAAAAAAAGGCATGTATAAAGTTGCAAGCAAAGGAGATGTGGATACTTTAAAGAGAAGTCCAGTACTTTGCACCAGAAGAAAGATGCCTTGCAGGCATATGAGGTATAACAAGAACCCACCCATGGCTGTCTCAGGGGCATAATGTGTAAAGTTGTAAGAAAACAACTATGGGAAAAGAGCCCACGGAGCCCAGTTTACTCTGAGCTGTCTAAGAAGGTGTCTCCTGGTGTTCAACCTTTTGAGCACACAGAGGCCACTGCAGACAAGGTCCAAAGGGAACTGGCAATTCTAGCTAGCAGCAGACCCTGGCATCATGCAGATGATTGGCTTCAGAATGACAAACAATAAAAGAGTTGTCAGGTCTTCAAAGCTTTCATTCTTTCAAAGGAAAGCCTTGGAGGCTAGGCAATGTGTAAGAAGGTAGACTTGGCCAGAAGCTCTGGGGAAAGGGCTTGTGATGCTGAAAGAGTAAGACAAAAGCTACGCTGGAGATCCCAGGATGCAAGAGACGACCAGACACAAATTTTGTAGGCAGCACCAGGTGCAGTCACACTAGCCCTCCTAAAGCAAGGGACTAGGGTGTGGCAGTGCCAGCTGGGGAAGTAGGGGTGATCTGTTTTAGTATATGTGCTGCCAAAATGAGCACTGTGTGACCTGTTAATTGCAAAAGTCCCAGGGCATCTTGTGAGAACTCCAGCAGTTTTTTGACAGGATGCTATTATGGTTTATGTCTAGGTGTCACCCTCAAAGCCTCATGCAGTCATGGTGTGACTTCTAGAGCTTGTGATGGATTCTTGTGGGTATGGATGCTGCATTTGCTCTGGGGCAAGTTATTTATAGTACAGTATGAGGAGGGGAGAGAGTCTAGCTAGCTGCCTGAGCTGCTGCCACTCCCTTTGCTCTCTGCTGTTTGCCTCCACCACGAAAGGTTGTTCTCTGCCATGTGCAGCTCTGCCTTGGAGCCAGCAGAGTGTGGACTGAAACCTCCAGTAACTGTGAGTTAAATAAACCCTTCCTTCCTTCTTTCATTTTGGGTTGAGTATTTGTCCCAGCAATGAGGGAAGAGTCACTGAGACAGATGCCTTAAGCCAATGCAAGCATACATGACCCAGACATGGTAATCAACACTGAGCTCTTCTCTACTGTGCCCCTTCATGCTGCATAGTGTACTTTTCCTCTTACTTTTACTTGGACCAAATTCATTCTACAGAGCTCATTTCCTACCTTTAATAATGTAATACTTTTAGCACCTATCTTGGCCAATGTTTTTGGCAAGGCAGAAAGAACATAGAAACCACCTCTAGGAGACCCCAGCACCACAAAACCCAGCAACACTGTGGAACTCACACTCCCCACTGTGTGTCCCCAGTGCTAGACACTACACTTAGGGCAACAAGATTTAATATTTTCCCTTCTGAGTTTTGGTACTATTTTATTCTAATTAATTTTTATCCTCTTATTTTTCCTTTTTGGAACAGGAATGTTTGCATTTTGGAATGGGAATGAGAAAGTGTCATTGTACCTTGGAAGCATGTAACTTGTTTTTTGAGACTTATAGGAGTTCATAGTTAAGAGTTCGCCTTGAGTCTCAACACAGACATAAAAACTAGAATTATATGCAATAATGAAACTGTTGGGATTTGGGGGAAGGAACTAGTACTTGCACTTCTTTTGCTTTATGCAGTATAGTTACTTCACAACAGATAGAATTGTAACCTTGTCTTTTATGGGAGATAAACTCTGGCTTAAGAAGATATGTTGAGCTCTCAATCTGACAAGGAGGGAAGCAGGATGGCTAGGCTTGATTGTGACATGAATGAGACGTGAGTGAAGTACATCTCTGGCTGTGTCCTGCCATGCCGGCCCTTCCTCTCAGGGCTTTTCGCTTACACTTTGCTTTCCAGATTCCAAGAGCCCAGCAACTTCCCTACACAATGTCATTCTACTGTTACATAAGTGCCTTTAAGCCAGCTTACCATGCAGTGAAACTTCTAGCACCAAGACTCACAATAAAGCTCTCTTTCTCTAAGTATCTGGGGTCAGGTATTTGGTCGCAAGCTGACTGATGTCTTAGCTATAAATAAATACCCATGTGGCACACTATGTAAACACTTCTTATTAATGTGTGTGACTCTTACAATTTGAGATAATTTTACTTCGTGGGTTTATTACAAAGATTTGTCGAAATGACAAATACTAACGAGTGTCAAAGAATTTTAATAAATATTATTTTTAGAATAATATGCTCAAAGTTAACTTCTCATTCCATAGCACATTAGGAAACAAGAAATAAATTATCATTATCCAAAAATAAAAACACAATACTATGATTTAGAAGAACTAATTTTGAGTCCTGACTTCTGCAACCACCCATGTTTTGATTCAACCACACTTTCATGGGCCAGATTTTATCTATAAAATGAAAACTGAAAAATATACACTGTTTTTAAATATTTACTTCAGTCTTAAAATTAGTAATATTAGTGCTAATTTATATTTAGTGGCTTCCCAAACAGCAATTTATAAAATTGAAACAAACTGAAGAAAAACTTATGGATATAAAAATATTAAAGAAATATACATAGCCATTTATGTAACAGAATTGGGCAGAAGTAGTTAAAAATAATTTGGAGTTTTTACATTGAACAAGTGTCCACTGAATGCGCATTGTATGTATGGCTTTTAATGGAAGACTAAGCTAATGGCTGAGAAATGAACAGATTTATGAGAACTTGGGAACCTCATCTCAAGTGAAATTCTGTTTTAATTCACACTTTGCCTGGAAAGCTGTAGCTGCACCAATTTATCTTTGTATGCTTTTTGTATACCTCTACCACATTCAACTGAGACTGCTAAAAGAACTAAATGTTTAATTCAAGAATGTGTTTTTCTTCCTCATTGGAGTGTGGACCCAAGTCTGTCAACAGCCAATTCTGCAGCAGCTGGAAAGCCACTTCTGGAGCAGCCAGCTCCTGCCTCCAGATCATTTCTAGCAGGTGTCCCAGCTTTGTAATTTAACCCTTTTCATTTTCACTCCTGTCCTTTCCACTCACAAATAGAGTCCCTTGGACATTTTATGCCCTATGGAAAGCCAAGTAGCCTAGCACATGGAAACACATATGGACTAGGGTTGCCACTTTCCCTTGGCAGACAAATGCAGTATCTCATTGTAGTTTTTACCCTTTGTCTGAGTTGCTTGACAAGGCTGAGCAGTTTGGTAGATTTAATACCGGGACTCTAAGATCACAGAACCACAGGCCTGACATTGAGGCATTCAAATAAATAGAAGACGTTACCACAAAAATATTGTACAAGTCTCTATGCACATAAAAAAAATACCTAAGATAAAGAGAGTGCTGGAGGAAAGAGTCTGAAACAATAGTAACTATATTCGCTTCCTTTGGAATTACCCTACCGGCAATCATGGTGCTGAGTAGCACTGACCTCCAGCTCCCATTTTTAGGGAGGTCTCATTATCATCATCTAATCTAGGCCAAAAGTTAAAATCACACATGTTTATTTCGTACAACATGATTTCATCTGGTAAATGTTGCATTCTCCCACAGCTCTGTAATAGTACAAAGCTAAATAAAAATGGAAATTATTTTGTGAGCTTCCATCCCAAAATGTAAAAGATACCTTGGGACTTAGTTTTGAGATACAGATTCTTGAAATTCTTTATTCTTTTATCAGCTCTGTTGCCCAAGGGGAAATCTGTTCAACAGGCATCATATGTCTTTAATAATGAAACAAACTACTGTAGCTCAAATCTTTTGAGCAGCTAAGAAACCCGATTGTGTGTAGGAAATGCCAGAAGAGTTTGTTTTACAGAGCTATAAATTCAGCAACATTCAAGGGTTAGGCTCATTGCAATCAGAGGCAGCAAGGCAAAAGTGATGAAAACATTACAAAAGACAATCCTTGAGGACTGAGTCTATGGAAAATTTCCCATGAAGTACCTTTCTTATACACCACTGAGTTGTAGAATCCTACCCCCTGAATTTTTATTTAGGGGCTCAAACTCCACAGAACTCAGAATAATCAATTTCATCATACTTACAACAGGTACAAAAAAGATCTTATTTTAAAACCTTCCTGTGAAATTTCACCATGGAAAAGTTCCTTCAATGACCCAATTTATAAATCTGAATTTCAGCTTGAAAACAACAAAATTCGATTTAGCAAATTAGATATCCAAGATGCTGCTTCTAATGACACTTTGCTACATGAGGCAGCACATTATATGCCTTAGCCAGCGAAGAACAATGACTAAAGGCTGCTATTAAACAGAGTAGATACATTAAAGATGACAATAAAAATAATTGTGCTGAAAGCATTGAGTAAACATTTTACACATTATTCCCATATGGTCTATCGGGAGCTTCAGATTGATGTATGGGTACTAATTCAATCCCAAAATGCCAAGTCCAAGTACTACACATTTTAGGAGTCATTAGTGATTAAGTCACTTTTCTACTAAAAAAATCTATCATTTCAAAAAAAAATGTATAGTATTAAAGAAGAGCAGGTTTACTTTGATGTTTTCACACGAGTATTCCAGGCACTATAGAAAACAATAGAAGATCAGCTCCATTTTTAGCTGAACAATTAAAAGAAAAACCATTGAGGTTTTTTATTTGAATGCTTTTATATATATATATATATATATTAGAAGATCATAGGAGATCTTAGCTAGTGTACATTTTAGTTTGTAAGACTCGACATATATACAGTTTACATGTTATGTAACAAGCCTACTTCAGGACAAAATATAAATTAATTCTTTGTAAATATTGCTCTGTTTTAAAAGATTCCACAGAAAATTTATTTGTTAATTTATTTTAAAATTAGCAAACATTAATACTATTCGTGTCCTAAATATGTGAACAATTCCAGTGAAATAACCCAATGACCTTCTTTCAGAACTTGGTGTACCCTCACTAAAAACTCTTGACTTCTTTTTTGGATACAGTTCTACAAAAGCATGCATATTTGACTTTCTAATCTAGAACAATTTAGAAGCAGAAAATTAGAAAGGGCATGACCATATTGGCAGGCCATCAAAGAGCAGCAAGAAATGACAGCTGACAGCTTGACAGAGAGGGGCAAGTCAAAGGAACCATAAAATATACAGAATGATTATCAAAAGTAAATACAACAAACTGACCCAAGAATTCAAAAAGCATAGTTGCTTGATGCAAATGTCACCTCAGATAATTACTTTATCATACACTGTACAATTGGTATGCACATTGATGACCCCAGTCATAGGAAAAACATTAAATTATGTACCATGCTTCAATAAGGCAGGAAGCATTTTACACATCAGAGAAGTATTCTTGGAAAAATATTTAGCTATTTTTTATAGCCTCAATAATCCATGTAGCCTATTTTGTACAATATCTTCCTAACTTTGTCAAAATAATGAGACCTGACTACATTTATAACAGAAAGAAGATATTTAAATAAGATTGCCACATGCTGAATCATAACTGAAGTAATAAAGAGCAAAACTAATTGTTTATTTGTAATCTTAAAACACATACTACTAAAAATTCTTATAGTTACAGTACTTAAAATCTGCAAAATAATCCTTTGGATATTAGAAAATTTAATTTCTATTCTTTTTTGCTTGATCACTTATGCTTTTGTTTAAAAAAATGTATCTAGTACAGGGTCTGCAGGGTCTTACTACACAGATTGGACTCGTAGTGATTTTCTTGTTTTAAGCCTCCCAAGCACTGGGATTACAGGTGTGTGCCACCATGCCCAGTCTCAATCACTGTCCCAGCATGCCCTGGAAGCAGGGCTGGCACGGCTTCAGGGATCAAATCCTGAGCACTGTGCTCTGCCTAAGCAGGTGCTTTAAGTCTGCTGAGCTAATCTGGCCAGCCCCATTTATGCTGTTTACAGTAACATCCTAATTAAAATTATATGTCTCAGGATATTTATTGTACAAACAATAGAATAAAAGACTACACATAACTGTAACTGGAAATGTATTTACTTTGGTAGCTAGACAGAGACACGAAGACTGCCCTGCTCTCCACTAGGTGATGCTGCCTTCATGTTCCTGTGATTTCCTAGCTGTGCCTGTCCCAGGATTCTGGTCCACCCAGGACTGGCTTCTGGTATGGTTGCAAAATGCTTTGGAGTGCTTCTAGGCTTCTTGTTCACCAATAAGCATGTGTGACAGAGCAGAACTCTGCATTTTCATTTGTTCTTTCTCAGAATACTGCCCTTGCCAAAAAAAAATTAACACCTTTCCATTTTCCCCAGGAAAACTCCCTGAAATTTTGTTTTTATGCAGTACAATTATCCTAGTACTTGAGTCATGGCATGATAAAATGATAGCTGCTCCTATCAAAATAGGGAAAGAAAAAATTCAAATTCATGCAATAAGGAATGAAAAGGTTAAATATTCTGTGGATATTCAGATCACCAATACTTTCTTTGAAAATCTTTATTGTAAAGGTGGAAAACACAGAAGAAATGGATAGATGCCAAGATTTGTATGGATTACCAAAGTTGAATCACTAACATATAAAAATTCTTAATAACCCAATATCAGATAATGAAATTAAAAATATGATCAAAAACTTACTAACAAAGAAAAGCCCAGGTCCTGATAGGTTCACAGCTGAATTCTATAAGAAATCTAGAGAGGATTTAATGCCAATGCTCAAACTCATCAATGAAACTGGAAGGGACTCAGTTCTTCATAACTCATTTCTGGAGGCAAATATTTTCCTCAGACCAAAGCCAAAGAAACACCCAAACAAATAGAACTAAAAGCCAATCTCCACAATGAACATAGATACAGAAATATTTAATAAAATAGTAGCAAACAGAATGTAGAAAATTATTAAGAAGCGTATACACCATAACCAAGTGGAATATACCCCAGAAATACGGGGTTGGTTCAATATGCACAAATCAATAAATGTAATACACCACAATGACAGAGCCAAAGACAAAAACCACATGATTATCTCAATAGATGCACAAAAAGTTTTTGACAAAGACCAACACACATTCATGACAAAATGCCAAAAGAAAGTCAGAATAGATGATATTTGCCTCAATCTATTAAAAGCCATCTACACCATACTAACATCCAACATCATACTGAGTGGACAAAACTGAAAGTTTTCACTCTAAAATCAGGAGCAAGACAAGAATATCCATTATCACTACTCCTGTCCAACATGGCTCAGGAGACATTAGCTAGAGCAATTTAGACAAGACAGAGAAATAAAGGAATAGGAATATGAGAGAAATTAAACATCATTGTTTGCAGGTGACATGATTCTTCATATAGAAGACGACAAAAACTTCACCAAAAAACCCTTTAGAATTAATAAGCAAATTCAGTAGCATAGCTGGCTATGAAGTCATCACTCAAAATGAAATAGCATTCCTATACATAAGTAGCAAACAGAGAAATTAGGGAAATGGTACCCTTCACATAGCATCCAAAAAAATACATACATAGGAATCACTCTAACAAAGGAAGTAAAAAATCTATACACTGAATATTACAACACTTTGAAAAATGCACCATAAAGGATTTCAGAAAATGGAAAAATATTCCTTGCTCATGGATAGGAAAAACCAACACTGTGAAACTGCCATACTCCTGAAACTGTTATATAGATTTATTGAAATCCCCATCAAAACACCTCACAGATGTACAGAAAACATTTCTAAAATTCATTTTGAACCAGAAGAGACCTATAATAGCAAAGGCAACCCTGGCCAACAAAGGAAAGTCAGGAGGTATCACAATCCCTGACTTGGAATTATACTACAAGGCTACTGTGATAAAATGAGCATGGTACTGATCTAAGGATCAAAAACAGATGTAAGGATCAGTGGCATAGAATAGAAGATGCAGACACAACTACAAACACACTAAGCCACATCTTCCTTGACAAAGGGGCCAAACACACTCACTGGAAGAAATACAGCCTCTCTAACAACCGGTGTTGGAAAACCTGGCTTTCCATATGCTGTAAACTAAAACTGGACCCATGTCTATCATCATGCACTACATTAAACTTAAACTGTGTCAAGATCTAAAAATTAAAACAGAAACATTAAATCTACTAGGAGAAAAAGTAGATAGAAATCTTGAAGACGTAGAAGTAGGAGAGAATTCATGAACAAAAACCAAACTTCAAGGCAAATATTTCACACAATAAAAAACTAGGATCTTATTTTTTTAAATGTATTTAGGACAGGGTCTACAGTGTCTCACTGCATACATCTGACTCGCAGTGATTCTCCTGTTTTCAGCCTCCCAAGCACTGGGGTTACAGATGTGCACCTTCACGCCCAGTCTCAATTGCCATCTCAGCAAGCCCCTGGGGTAGGGCTGGCACTGCACTCGGGGGCTTGAACCCTGGGCACTGTGCTCTGCCTAAGCAGGTGCTTTAGTCTGTTGAATGGTCTGGCTGTCCTTGGGAACTCATCTTTCAAAATGTTTTTTTCACATCAAAAGAAATCACCAACAGAGTGAGAAGAAAACACATGAGTTGGGAAAATATTTTAGCCAACTGTTTGTTAGACGAAAGACTTCTATCTAAAACATATAAAGACTTAAAAAAATAACCAAGCTCCCAAAATTCAAAGACCCAATCAAAAAATGGCCATCTGAGATGAATAAGTATTTCTCAGAAAGAAAAATACAAATGGCAAAGAAATCTATGAAAAAATATGTGACAATACAGGTTATTTGAGAAATGCAAATTAAAGCAACACTGAGATTCTATTTCATCCCAGAAATAATAGCTATCATGAAGAAATCAGCCAAAAACAAGTGCTGGCAGGGTTATGGGGAAAAAATAAACCTTTCTGCATTGCTGGCATTGGTTGGAGTGTAGACTGGTACAACTACTATGGAAATCAGTATGGAAAATTCCTCAAAATACTAGAATTAAAAGTCCCATTTTACCCAGATATTTTTCTTTGTATTTTCCCAGATTCATGAAAATGTTATACCACTGCAATGTATGTGCACTCATGTTTACAGTAACACAGTTTGTAGAGGTAAATCTTGTAAACAATCTAAATATCCATTAACCAAGGAATGGATAAAAAAAAAAAAGATGTGGTATTTTTGTACAATGGATATTACTACTTGGCTATAAAGAAAAACAACCTCAAAAAACAGCTTTTATAGGCAAATAGATGCAGCTACATTTATAAGTGAAATAAACCATGTGTAAACGTGGTTTCATCTCCCTAGTATAAGAAACTGAGCTCCAAAAGGTACGAAAAATTTTGTGAAAAGGAAAGAAATTGCTCAAAAGAAAAGAACAAAAGTGATGAAAGAAAAGAGAAAAAAGGAAGGAAATGTATATACATGATAATTGTACTACTAATTTCTATTCATCAAAATGACCAGCTATTGCTTATATTTCAATTTTTATGTACCTGTATCTTCTAATCTGAGCAACTACTTTGAAGGTAACAATGTACAATACAATAAACATTAATTTCCTATCTCCTATCATATTGCTTTGGAATTCTGTATGATTTTTATTGTTTCTATTTTTAAAATACAAAAAGAAATCTTAAATTCCATATCAAATGTAATGGTTGATAACTTCAGATTACTAAACATTATTGTTGCTTAATGTGAGTGAATAATTTTGAATGATTTCTTATTTTTAAAATATTCCCTCAGAGAACAAATAAATAACAATTCTTGAAATACCAAATTGCTCTTTGAACCACATATGAACCTCACTTTATTTGGCTGGTACCATTAAGTCAAGTACAAGGGGAAGGGAAAGGTTTTGGTATTTCCAGGAAAGATATTCCCAACTTCATCCTCTCTACTCCTTTGGTAACTCTCACCTCTGAGAAAATTCTGTCTCTGGAAATCCAAGGGTACACTAAGGAAGGTGAAAAACACATCTGTGTCAGAATCAGTGGCTTTATGAGCTTTATGACTTATACTCAAACAAGGCAAAAATTCATGCATTAATGAACTTTTGTAGTAAAATCTCAGTTCTATAAGGCTGATAATTCCTATAGGGATGGATAGTTTGGTCTTGGTAGATTTTTCCAACTTAATTTGAAAACTATCTAGGAAATATTCGCTAGTGATATTCTTGTATTTTGAATTATTTTTAAGGGCTTAATGAATCATTTCAGCCAGTTCACTTTAATTCAAAGAGAATACTTTATTACTTATCCTTAAATTTTAAATTTATATGTATGCACACATCAGGAAAGTACCTGAATTATTTAAAGCTTTCCTTAATATATTCAGATATAAAACAATAGTTTTATGAGGGGTGAAACATTTTTACACTAGAAGAAATGCATAAGAACAGATACACTGCTGTGTCTCATTTTCCTACATGAGTTTGTCAGCTAAAGCTTATTTTTCAGGTCAAGAAAACTTAAAATGTTAATCCCTTTTGATAACAAAATGAAGAAACCATGTTGGACTTCTGCTCTTCTAGGTAGAGAAAAAGCACTCAGATTGGTAGAGAAATATGTAAATGCGATATTACATTCAGTTGAAAGTTACTTTTTAAATCATATACAACCCACACAAACACATCTTCATTTTATTTATTTTTATTCTCATTTAAAAGATTTACCTACTATTTACTTAAACAGGGGAACAAGGTTTTCTAAATCTCTTTGTAATACTCTAACTGCCATACTTAATCTGGAAGTTTCTAGGCATAATTAATATAGGAGAAAGGGATTTATATTGCAGAAGGGTAGAGAAGAGATTCACTGATGAAGAAAGAAGGAGTGAAAGATGTTAAAGGAAATTAGAAGCAGTTGCAGTGTGAAAGTTGCCATCTAGTTCAGTAAGCAAACAGGTTTACCCTTCATTTTTCAGTGGAAAGAAGCATGACTCTGTATAGAAGCCTCTGTAGCTATTGAGAGGTGTTTATCCAAGTGAAAGTCTGACATTTGTCTTCAGATACTTTGGCAGACTTACTGAAGTAATTTGAGGGACCCACTATGGATAGGGCTGTTCTCAGAGGCCAACTTAAACCAGTAAAGGGAAGTGGTCAATTATGGCCCATATTCAGAATTGGAACCTTGCTTTGTGGATATGAGGGGAGATTTTCAAGGGAATTGAAGATATGAGCTGTTTGTGAAGATTTTCGTGCGAAGGAGGAAGTGTCTGATGGTCACTGAGAAATTATGGGCAACAGGAGTACAGGTGTGAGGGAGATAAAAAGAAGGAGAGACCAAGGCATCACAGACAAATGCTGGATGTCAGGTTTCAGATGACTACCCTAGTTAAGTTCTTTTTGTCTGATCCTGGCATATAGGGAAAGCAATGGCTTAGTTATCAACACTGCAAACTTTTCAGAGTCAAACAGAAGATTGGGAAATGACAGCTGTCAGGAGACACAATGTGGCACAAAACTCAAAGAAGGGATTTTGCACTTGAGTAACTGTGTGGGTGTTGGAAACTGAAGTATTTCATAGCACAATGAAAATGGCTCAACTTCTGTTCTGTGGTCACTCAGGGCACCCTGTACAATGTAATGGTGTGTGCCTTCCCGTGTCTAAGAGCAGTGCCAGGTGAGGTTACTTTCCTGTTATTCTTTGGCCTCCTACACACCTGCTTGACATTGATACATTGCCTTTTAACGAATATATTCATTGAACGTCAAGGCAGCAGAGCTAAGAAAACACGCTGAGCATTTTATTACTCATTAGAGATATTTGGTCATTTGTAAGGTTGGCATGTTGCTGACTGTGTTCACCTCCATTTTCTGTAGCTAAATGGTATGTTTGGGATATGCCTTCTTTCAAAATGCCTTGTATTTACAATTTCCTCACCATCCTTTTTTCTTTCTCGTAATTAGTTCAGTTGGAAATCTAGCAATATTATCTCCAATTCTGACCTCTATCGGCTTTCAATCATGTTAATGCATAGATGTGTTTGATCTTTGCAGAACAAGGATGTCATTTTCTAATTCCATCACTCAGAAACCTGCATAGTATTTACTCTCCATGGGGCTCACTTTTCAGATCTGAGAAACGTTGCATAAATCTGTGTCTTTAGTCTCCATCCCTGATCACCACATCTCAATACATGTGATTCAATCTGCATGTCGGAGGGGGTCTCACTGACCCCTGGTGTACAGTGTTCATGTCTCTAATTGTATCTTTCTTTATGCTATTTCATCTAACTTACCTGATATTTCATTTTTCCTTCTGTGAATCTATATTCTGCCCTATTTGTGATCAAATAATTCTGTGTCAGAAAATAATCATTTGAAATACTCCCACTTACCATGACCTCCATCTCCTCTAAATTTTATACTCATAACTATATGCTTCCTTTGTCTCTCAAAATAGATTTATAACTATAAGGGAAAAATGTCATCAGATATACTTCCTGCTCACTGTCATTCTGCTCGAGAGCATTATAGTGGTGAGGTTCTAATAGCTGTCACTGTGGTCTCAGTAGGCCATTAAAATATAACATTTATTGGGTGATTGACTTGGTATATTTCAAGAAAGTTCATCAAAAATTGACTCTATTTTTCTTATGTTGCTCAATTTTTCAATGGCCCTACCTTTTATGGAATACAGATGCCTTCTAAAATCAGCTTATAATAAGCTATCACCAAAATTATTAAGGCCAGAGCACAAATGGACTTTGATTACAGGTGGATGTCAATTTGCAAATGGCAAACTTGGACTATTCAATTTGCAAGTCTCCATTAAAAGACCTCAGTAACCTCAGCCTTAAGCCTTAGGAAAATCAATTTGTAGTTATATAACCTAGGAAGGCCAGACACTGGTCTACTAAGTTCTGTGACAGAAAGTAATATTCAGAATCATCTGAAGGTCAATCATGAGGAAAAACTGTAGCTCAATAAAAGAAATAAGAAAGAATGATTTCTAAAGTGATGCATAACACACCATTTCGTTGCAGTTAATTCTATTTTCCACCTCTTTACTACAAGACAGTCCAAACATAAGAAATTCTAATTCTTTTCATACCCTGGAAAACACTTTTATGAAGAATTAAGTGTGAAAGTGACTTAGGTTCAGAAGTAATGAAATTATTCCTATGCCTCAAACTTGTATTGTAGAAAATCTGAACAAACCCGATTTATACAGTCAAGGGACAGACAGCCAGGCAGCAGGGCTTAGGGAAGAAGTCAGTTCTGCTAAACATTCATATGACTTTTGCCCCGGCTGTTACTTTTGCTTATTTTCATCATCCTCAGTAAGTTAAAGTCACCTGACATTCTTGATTCTAAAACTGCAAAATAAAATAGGCTAAATTTCACCTGTTCTCCTACTTTAGAAATACAACAAAAACTATATTGTAATTTCAGTATGTTTGATTCAGTGAACTTCATTGCATAAACTTTATATAAAATTAGAAGATAAAATATTGAGGGATAAGTGATATACTTTGCGTCAAATGCCTTCATGGGAGAGATTATCTGTTTGCATAAAAAATTAACTGAGACTACTGTATGTATAACCACACTATTCTATACTCTACACTTATAATGAAAAACACAAGCAAGTCCTGAAATATAAGGAACCCAGCTTTCAGGTTGTATAACAGTGTGGCCAGGGAAACAAACTATGGGTGAAATATTCATAACAATGAAACAACTCTAAAGATAATCACTGGAAAATGCCACAGACTGAGTTCAGGGGTCAGAGAATGTGGGAGTCAAAAGATAAAAGTCATTTCAGCTACTGTATTAAAACCTTAATTTATACTGAGTGTCCTTTTCTTACCTTACTCCTTTAAGGATCTTTAAAGTGGGCTTTGAGGGAGAAGAATGTTAGCACAGAAGAAGAGCTCGAAGTCTGGGGGCTGCAAGGGCAATAGCAAGCATACGAAGGATGTGTAAAGCAATGGAAAGTATGGAACTTAAGGAAATGTGGAAATTAATTGGAAAGAAAATGCAAAAATTTAAACACTGCTAGTCTATCATTGTAACCAAACAATTGCCTGCCTGATTTTTTTTAATCAGTTCTTCAACTGTGCCATTAAGTATACTCTTTAGGAATTAAAAAAAATCATTGCAAGCACCTTTTATTAAAAAAAAAGTTTTTTATTTATTTCGTACAGGGTATTGCTACGCAGCTCAAGCTCATAGTGATCCTCCTGTCTCAGTCTTCCCATTGTCGGTGTTACAGGTGTGCACCTGTATGCCTGGTCTCAGTCGCCAGCTGAGTGTGCCTGAGGGGGGCCCAGCGCTGTGGTGCTGGGGATCAAATCCCAGTGCCTGTGCTTGCCTCCGTAGCCAGTTAGACTGATCAGCTATCTCCTCAGCCCAGGCAGCTTGTTTTGTAGCTTTATTCAACCTATAACTAGTAACTGCCATATCCAAAGAAGCTTTGAGACCAACGTTTGAGGACTTGTTGTGAATGGCTGTGCAGCTCGGCTGGTAGAGCTGTACTTAAGTAGGTGTGGTCTATTTGCATGTTACATGGAAACTTCCTGGTTCCCTTCATCGAGGTCATTTCTTCTTTTCTGCCAAGTTTCTATATCTGCTCCCTCAGAGCACCCATCTTTGTTTTTCCATTTCCTCTCCGTTATACAGTGCACAGAATTCCCCATCCATAGGTCAAGCTCCTATTCTAGAACTGAGGACAGTAAATAATTAAATTACTGTTATGACAGTTTCAGCAGTTACACTTAACCCTTAGGTTCATTATGACTTATAACATTCTTGGATGCATTGAGGCTTTAGTTATTAATTTTAATACTGAATTGTGTTACATAAAAAATTATATGGTCAATGTCTAGTTTCGGACTGTGACTTTACATTGAATGAACTAATTTCTCTGTTTCTTAACTCAAAATTTAATCCAAGTTAAATTTCTTCTTTCAAGCTGTCATGTTTTACCAGCTGTTTGCAAAAAAAAAAAAAAAAAAAAAAAAAAGAGTTCCAGTTTTTTCTGTACAATCTATGTGCAGCAATACTAAATTCCCCCAATGATCAGGGATGACCAACTCATAACCAGTTCATGGTATGTCAAGAGTCATTTGTCCATATGGAAATAATTATGTTTAAGGAAAAATAACTTGAAAGAGCATCAAGATATCAGATTAAGATTTTGCTTTCTTTTTTAGACCATGTTTGTAGTACAGAATAGTGAATTTTGGTGAATAAGTACATACACATAGCAAATTTTGATGGTTTAAAATTCCATTATCAATCTTTCAGTTCCCTCATTCTTAGCCATAATTGTTTCTCCATCTCCAACTATTTTTCCTCTTCTCTTCTCTTTCCTCATTTCTTGCCATCCCTTCTCCTCTTCTTTGTCCCACACCCTCTTTCTTTCTTCTCCTTGCCCTCTCTCTCCTTTCCCATTCTTCACTCATTCTGGAAATCAATTTGATTAAAAAAGGAAAAAGCAGAGAGCTCCAGGCCCACTGTGCTGGAGGGACTTTTCCCAGTGATCCCCTGTCCCAGAGATCCCCAGGTCCACCCTGCAGCCCCAGACCCAGCACAGCTCGGCCTGTGATTGAGGGATTCAGGCCTGCCATGCATGAGGGACTTTTCCCACTAATCCCCTTTCCCAGCGATCCTTGGTTCCACCCCGGGTCCCCAGACCCAGCACAGCTCAGTCACAGACCCAACAAAGCCCAGGCCCGCCTACCTAGAGAGCAACCTGCCTGAGACTAGAGCCGACTCTGGCAACGTTCTGGATCCTGGCCCTAAAGCCAGCCAGGATAATGGGAATTTTCACTACTTGCCCTGCATCCTGGTTCGTGCTCACCTGACCAGGGAACCAACAGAGGGGAACCAGAGGAGATGCAGCAAAAAGAAACTGAATACAACAGCTAGACCCAGGCCAGGCATAACTGGATAAGCTCAAACTTAATAGACTGGCACCCAAATCTCTTTACACACTAAGGTTATAGCTGCAACAAAGCTCTACACTAAAGGCCACAGGTCAGTGCTATAAAAATGACAAAGACAAGGAGAAAAATGTAATCTCAGGCCTCAAGTCCACCAGCAAGTACAGAGGACACTAGCTCTGCTGAAATGAATGAATTAACAGATACGAAAGCAAAGGAACAACAGCAGAAAAATATAGAGGAAGTCAGATGAGAATTAATTCCTGAAATAAAAAAGAAATATTTGAACACATAGCATCTGAAATAAAGAATCAAATGCACAAATATCAGGGGGAAAACCAATGCTCACCCAGGACAAGTACAGAGAGCACTATTTCAGCTGAAACATATGAATTAACAGCATCAGAAGCAAAGAAACAATAGTAGAAAAGTCATAAGGACCTCGAAGCAGAAATAATTTCTGAAATCAAAAAAGAATTCTTTGAAAAAAAAGAATTCTTTGAAATCATAGCATTTGAAATACAGAAACAAGTCCAGAAATACACAGAGGAAACCCAATTTGGAAGAAATTCTGCAGGAAAAGAATTAATAACTACCTCTAAAGAGGACATGGATAAAAAAATAGAGGAGATCGGAAATATGACAGATTCCTTGAAGGAGAAATACAGAAAAGAAACAGAACACATGAAACAGAGTCAGAGAGAGATAGAAGAACTAAAGATATCAATCACGAGTCTACAGAACCATTTGAGTGAAAGCAAAAACAAAGTTTCAGATCTTGAAGACACTGGTACAGCTAGTGAAAAGGTGAAAAAGGATCTCTTAAAAACAAGAATGCAGGAAAAAAAAAATCCATCACCGGCAAGATGATGCCAGGATGAACAATGTGAGCTTAATTGACATAAATGAGAATGAAGGAGTCAATAAAAATGATATAAAAAGAATTTGGGCAGAAATAATGGCAGAAAACTTCCCAAATATGAGGAAACAATCCAACATTCATACAACCAAAGCACACAGAACACCAAATAACTTCAACCCAAGTAAGAACACACCAAAACATATAATATTGAAGATCGTAGAAATCCAACACAAGAACAACATACTGAAAGCAGCTAAAGAGAAGAAAAGATAACCTCATCCTGGTTAATCAGAACCAATATAGGCTAAAGGAACATAGCCAAAATTGTTATGCTGATTTAACACAATTCCAAACAAAATACAAAAAACATTGTTCACAGGACTGAAGAAAACAACCCTAAAACTCCTGAGGAACCAGAAGTGAAGCAGAATACAAGAGAAAAGCAGGAGCCATCAGAATTACAAAGCAAGTGATAAAAGGAGCAGTCTGGCTATGAAGCGGAGGTGTGCATCAGTGAACAGGATACAGCGGTGAGAAACAGCTACAGGCACAGGCAACACTAGATGAGTGCCTCTCTACTTAATGTGTTGGGAAAAAATCCATGTGAGGAAAGATTGGCTGTAGACCTCTACCTCTCACCATGTACTAAATTATGTGAAACTGGATTGAAGAGCCAAATAATAAACAGAAACACAATCTTCTGGAAATTAAAATAGGGAAAACTTTTACATTCATAGGCACAGACCAGGACTTTCTGAATAGAACCTCCATCATGCAGAAAGTAATATCAGGAACCTATAAATGGGATTATATCAAATCAAAATCTTCTAAACACCCAGAAGACTGAAAAGACAATGTGCAGAACAGGATATATTTTCCAATTATTCCTCAGACAGAGAACTAGCATCTAGAATATATGAAGAACTCAAGACATTAATTTCCCCTAAAATAAAAGAAGTAGGCAAATGGAATCAACAGACATTTCTCAGGAGAAACAAAGATACTCAATAGATACGTTAAGAAATGTTCATCTTTGCAGGCCATTAAATAAATGCAAATTAAAGAAACATTGAGGTTTCATTTTATCACAGAAATAATGGCTATCCTTGGAGAGGTTGTGGAGAAAAGGGAACACTTCTCCACTGCTGGTGGGAATGTAGACTGGTACAACCATTGTGGAGGTCATTGTGGAGACTCCTGAAAACAGTAGGACTAGAAATGCCATTCAAGCTGGCTATCCCCCTACTGGGAATTTTCCCAAAGGATCTGAAAACATTGTATCATAGTGATATATGTGCATCTATGTTTATAGCAGCGCAATGTGTGATAGCAAAATCTTGGAAACAACCAAGATGTCCATCACATGAGGAATGGTTGAAAAGATGTGGTATTTCTATATAATGGAGTATTACTCAGCTATTAGGAAGGATAAGTTTGAAGCATTTATAATGAAGTGGATGCCACTTGAACATATAGTCATAAGTGAAATAAACCAGACACACATGTGTAAATATTGTATAGTCTCCCTAGTACAACAAGCGAAAAGCAGAAATACAAATGGAAATGTACAACAACTAAAATCAATTGAGTCAGATAAGGCAAAGTGAATGGCATATGCTGCAGGATACTAATCAGCTTTTCTTCTGGATGGCTAACAACCTAAATTCACAAGTCAGAGTTGGAGAAATGGAAGAACCACAAGGTCAGCCAACATTTTGGCCCTAGCTTTTCAAGGTCAGCGAAGACTCAGGACATAGGAGAACTTGTACTGCAACATCATGAAACTCAGTTGTGCTCCAAATTTTCTGAACAAGGAGATTATGGAGCCACAGAGGAAAGAGACTGAAGTTCTATAGTGTGCCTGGGGAGAGTCACATGAAGAGAAAACTTTCTCTCAAGCTCTCACAGAGAGCAAACTGGTCAAGCATTGGCCGTGACTCATCCACATGATGACACAGACAAAGGAACTACAGAATAATGTACAGGACTACAAGATAAACCCTGAGAGGACTTCACTGACCACATAAGAAATATAAGGTTCATGTGTTGGTATATAACTCTTGCTCTATCTAAGTCTTAACCATCCAGCAGAAAAGTATAAAAATGAAGTATACATCACGGGGCCATAATATTAAGATGAGCTGTAAATGGCTATGGTCAACAACTTCTTTGAATAACTCACTAATGTTGTGGAATGCTGGCCTGTGTTGGATTGTGGTGTCGAGTTCAAGCACCTAAGTTAGTTGAATGACAATGGAGTGCCCACCTTTGACAGGTGTAGACAAAGGAAGGGGTATAGAAAGAAAAAAATCATGATGTGTGTGTATAGACAGTACAGTTGGCATAGATAATGCTGTGCTTCTACATAATCCTATGAGAGGGAAGATCTGCACTAATGGTGGTTGGACAGGATATTATGTCGGCTTCAGGTACTATGGTCATCCACTAGCAAAGTAGGTATTGAATTTTTGATATAATTCAGGTATAAAAAATAAGATAAGTAAGCAGCTACATTCTTAATTTACTGATAAGAGACATCTGCTAAAATAATATCTGTAAATATAATATCATGTATGCACCTTGTACGATACCAAAACATTATGAAAACAGTTTGCAATGTATTAATTTATCCAATCTGTCTTGTTAAGGTGTCTTGAAACTGTCTGATATTTGTACTTCAATAAAATTTAAAAAAAAAGAAATCAGATAGTAGCAAATACTGGTGAAGATTAGGGGAAAGAAACCATTCATTTGGTGTAGAGGGATATAAGCTAGCACAGCTGCTACAGAAATCAGTATGAAGATTTTTTTTTTTCTTTCTTTCTTTTTTTTTTTTTGCATTTTAGGGAAGGGCCTAAACACAGGATGCTCATGGTCTCACTACTGACTCATAGTGATCCGCCTTTTACAGCCTTTCAAGAGCTGGGATTACAGGCACGCACCACCATGCCCAGTCTCAGTTGCCAGCTCAGCATACCCTGGAGGCTGGGGTTGCCATGGCAGGCCCAAGGATTAAATCCCCAGACTCTGAGCCTGCTTGCAGGTGCTGTAATCTGAGGAGCTATGTGACCAGCCATTGAAGGTTTCTTGAAAAATAAAAAGCAGAAAAATTCCAACTTACCCTACTATTATCCTTCTAGGTATCTTCTCCAAGGAACTGGAAATGCCACATTACAGGAGTACATGCATAGGCATGTTTACAGCAGAATGACTCATAATAGCCACATTTTAGAAGCAGCTCACCTGCCCATCAACAGACGAACAAAGAAAATGTGGAAGGTACACACAATGGAGGTATTATTCTGCCATAAAGGCAGATATATTTCAGTCATGTGTAGACATAGGTGACCTCTGGACCATTTGTTCAGTGAAAGAAAACAGATACAGAAGCTTAGATATCACATGGTCTCTCTCATATTAGAATTATAAATAAAATAAAAAGTTATATAATGGGAGTAGGGCAATAGATCTTCCTCAGATAGAAAGTAGATCAAGAGACAGAGGGAGCACTCCATTGACATTCAACTAACTTAGGTGCTTGAACTCGACACCACAATCCAACACAGTCCAGCATTCTACAACCATAGTGAGTTATTCAAAGAAATTGTCGACCATATCCATTTACAGCTCAGCTTACTATTATGGGCTCACGATGTATACTTCATTTTTATACTTTTCTGCTGGATGGTTAAGACCTAGGTAGATCAAGACCAGCTTGAGCTACAAAGTGAGCTTAAGGCCAGGCTGAACTGCATAGTGAGACCCTGTCTCAAAAAGACAACAACAACAACAACAACAACAAAAACTGGTGCCCACAAAAAATGTGCTTACGTGCTTAGAGTTTCTCACTCTTGCAATCCAAAGCAATGCTGAGGACCTAAAAGACTTGAATGTTTTCAACTAACTTATCCCTCCCATGCAATGTCCAAAAGCATCGAGCTGT